>CM077227.1:31024273-31299273 GCA_039654775.1 Spinibarbus caldwelli | reverse complement strand
TCTTTGACTCTTAGGGCCGAATTACTTCATCTTTGATTACTATTTTGACTGTTTATTATTATTATTATTTTTCAAAGAACTCCTGCTGCTCAGACGGAAATTTATAACTATTCCAAAAAAATATTGTCCTTACCTCTGCTGAGAAGGAAATAAAGAACTTTTTCCTCTATAAAGAACCTTTTCTGGAATGGAAAGATTCCATGCACGATAAAGGTTTTTCATGGAATCATCAGTGCCAAAAAATAAGGTTTATTTTTATGAGAGGACAAAAGGTTCTGTATATTATTAAAATGTTCTGTAAAATAAGAAAGAAATGCTTTTAAGAACCATTTACTAAAAGGTTCTTCGGGGAACCAAAAACTGTTCTTCTGTGGCATTGCAGCACAAAAAAAAAAAAAAAAAAAAAAAAAACCTTTTGGAACTTAACTTCCTTCTAACCTTGATTTATTTCTAAGTGCTTCTGCAGCATTTGTTTGCAGATGTCACTTGGTTTGATATTTTGTGACGTTGAAGTATATTTAAGTCTAACAGCTCTCTCTTGATGTCTACCTCTACAAACAAGAGCTGAAACAATCACATAACCTTGTACTGTAGTGACAGACTCTTAAAACTAACTACAGCAAAAGTAAGTTTGAGAGTAATTATGTTTAACAATTCGAGTCTGGACAGGTACTGTAAAAACTCTGAATACATTTTATTGGATAATTTTTAAATGTCAATAAAGGTTTTTTTTTTTTTTTTTAAAGAACTCCTAACTTGGGTACATGTTCTTCAAAGAGCATCGGTTATTAACCTATGAGCATAACAAATTTTAAGGCCACGAATTTGAGCTCATTAACACAAATGTCAGCAATGAGCCAGAAATGTCAGATTCAGTAAATCTGTGTGTGTGCTTGTGATTGGACGAATAAAGCCTGAGGTTTGGTTTGGCCATTGCACAGGATACAGCAGCAATGCAACATGGATGTAAACATGAAGTAGACTTATATACATAAAAGAGTTTCACCATTGATTTACTCTGATGAATTATCATTAAAGCTGGGCAATATAGCCAAAACAATGTCGCTACTTTTCTGGCTTCTGACAATATTTGCAAACAAAAAAATATCAACACAAATGTTTTAAATATTTATGATAATTAAATAATGTTTCTTGAGCAGCAAACCAACATATTAGAATAATTTCTGAAGGATCATGTGACTTTGAAGACTGGAGTAATGATGCTGAAAATTCAGCTTACGGTCACAGCAATAAATTACATTATAAAATATATTCAAATAATAAACAGTCATTTTAAATTGTAATAATATTCCACAATTTTTAATCAAATAAAGCAGCCTTGGTGAGCATAAGAGACTTCTTTCAAAAACATTTTAAAAATTCATGCCAACCCAAACATTGCCACACGGAGGGAGGAAAAAATTGTTGTTTTGAACTATGAAACGTAAGATAAAAAGCACATTAAAATTGTAATAGTCACAATGTTGTTTAATATTACATTACCAGTGAATTATTCACAAATATATTTCATATATTGCCCAGCCCTAGTTACCATAATTCATCTTTAGCTCTTGATAAAAATTTAAAACCTTGTTTGATTTGTACAACTTTTAATTAGATAAAACAAACTGAAATAAACAGACTGTATGTCAATATAATTTACAGCCACTTAAAAATGATCACATAATATCCCTCATGTCCATAGTCAACATAATGTCACCAATGTTGTAGCGAAACCAAACGAGTATCGGTTTCTTGACCAGTGACTCTGTCAGACACTTTGAACTCGGAAGCATCATGCATTTCATTTTTCCAGAGAGGACCAGGATGTTTTAGTTCTCTCTATTCACATTTCTGCCTCCTCCATGGCCGTCAAGCACTGTCGCTGACGGGACGACCCATCTAAGGCCTAGCTCTGCTCCCTGACAGACGGCTCCGCTGCACATATTCCTGATCTCACTTCACTTGTGCTGGTCCAGGAGGAAGCGGGAAACATTCTCATAGACCACAAAGGTTATGCAGCAGGCCGGAGTGACTCGGATCAGGTTGGGCACCATGCCTTTGTAGAAACCCAACAGGCCCTCGTTTCTGATCAAACACCAGGAGAAAGGGAAAAGTTATGTATTATAAGATCACTGCACTTTAACTGCACCTTCTACCATGTGCATAACTGTTTAGAATAGTCTCAAGAGTTAATCATCTAATCTTTTTCTCCAACACTTAGTCATAACTTTATAAAGTCAGTAAAAAAAAAAAGTTGATTGGTCTAATTTGATTTTGAAAAGTAAGACTGATTACCACTTGGTTAACTGTAATTAGTCTAACTAGTTCTTAAGACAGTCTTGACATAGTTGCTATGTTCATGAAACTGACCCCAGAAAATTGATGTGATAATTCACCAGATTGATCAGTTTGTAACTAATTATACATAAATTTTAGTTGTTTTGATCAAAGGAATTTTATAATTTTAGCTCATTTTCTAGAAACAAGTACGCTACATTCAGAAGTTTAGGTTTGATAAGATTTTTATTAATAATACCTTCATTCAGCAAGGTTGCATTAAACTGATCAAAAGTGACAGTAAAGGCTATTACAACAATAATATTGCAAAATATTACAAACAATACAAAAAAGTATTATATATATAATAACTAATTATATAATAATATCACAACATATTAAGCAACTGTTTTCAACATTGATAATAAAAAATTAATTCTGAAGGATCATGTGACACTGAAGACTGGAGTAATGATGCTGAAAATTCAGCTTTGCATCACAGGAATAAATTACATGTTAAAATATATTCAAATAGAAAACAGTTCTTTTAAATTGTAATAATATTTTACAATATTACTGCTTTTAATGTATTTTTAATCCAATGAATGCAGCCTTGGTGAGCAGAAGAGACTTGTCTCAAAAACATTAAAAAAAAAAGTAGTGTAATGTGTTAATTGTGTTAATGTAGTTTAAAGTGAGTCTACAGGGCATTCAAGAGGGTTCGAGAGCATAAAAGTCAAGTTTGTCTTTTTGTTTTTGTTATTTAGATCAGCAACATTTGGTTTGCTAATGTGCTTGCTTGAGATTAGCAGGTATGTAAATCTCATGCTTACCTAAACGTTCTCCGGACGACATCTACCACTCCATCATACGTGTTGTGCTGATCTTGCAGACGGGCTCGGACCACCTGATACGGGTATGTCGTAGCCACTGCGAATATTTTGGACAAAGCTGCCATGGTAATGTATTCTAATGCATTCTAGAGAGAATACAGAGCACAAAATGCACCGTGAGTTACAACAAACCGCATTAATGAACCGATAAACGTGGCTGTTTAGCATAATGCCACTGTCTAAAGTGATGCCACAATGTATTTGGATATTAAAAATTAAACATGCAAGGTCAAATGACAACAACAACAACAAAGTGTGTTGTGCTCATACTAACCAGTTTAGCATCTGATTGCATCTTTCTGTATTTGTTATAATCTCTCTTCAGCTCTTCATATGCCATGAACTGCAGTGCACCATGGGAGGTTCCAAACAATCCCGGGACAAACCCCTAGGGATCATATTAACTCAGCTAGATGAAACAAATGAACAAACCCCACAGCATGCAACTGACGCACAATCACAAATATTCCCATGCACGCTCCATATTTTCTCATACAAGTGCTCCTCCTAGTGGCATAAAGGCAGCCATGTGCACAGTTAGGGCCCTTTTTTCCCTTACACTCCGAAGTGCCCTTTTTTTGGTGGCGGAGTTTTTTTTTTTTTTTTTTTCTTCAATAAATCAATGTTATTGGTCACCCTTTACATTTGTCTACCTGTTTTACAAATATTAAGCCAGTGAGAGAGAGGAATTAAAAAAAGCTTGTGACTAAATCTTGTTGGATCCACTCAAACTGTCAGCAAAATCTCATAACTCCACCCCCTCTATCTGGACTGAATGAGCTGAAGTTCCACAGCAGCTGAACGAAGTCTTACTTGTTTCAATAAGTACAGCGTTTTCTTTATGCAAGAAACACTATGTCTATAAAGGCCCATATTTTATGTATTTGAGGTCTGAGACGTGTGGGACCGCAGAGAGAGGGGCTAGCACTTGCCATCTAATCATAGCCAGTACACTTAATAGCCTGTGCATACAGTAGCATTTCATCTCTTTTATAAAATGAGATTTTGGCCAAATGTATTTTACAGAAAAATCTGAGCACCCATATAGCTACAACAAACTTTGTAACCTGTTGATGAAAACGTAATTTGATGCCGCCATTTTAATGATGGATAAAATGCGCATCTGCACACATTCGCTGGTCAAAAACCCCGTAACTGCATTTGAGTGATCCTCGTCACCTAGGTAAAATATATTTCTAAAAATTTTCTTCTTTGATTTATGATTGCTGATGCACTTAATTTATTAACATTTAATCATATTAAATGGTCGCATGGTTCATGTTTACGCTGATATGTTAATATTTTATCATGCAGAATGTAATATTCTGTATATATTCTGTGTGTGTGTGTGTGTGTGTGTGTGTGTGTGTGTGTGTGTGTGTATATATATATATATATATATATATATATATATATATAGGATTAGGAGGGGAGAGCTCTGGTACAATTCAAACTTTTCACTGCAACTGTACTTTTCACAATATTTTAGTAAATTTTTCATTGCTGGCTTATTTTAGACCTTCATGAGACCAACATCTCTGGTCCTCAACAGTATCAAGTTTTTGCCAGGTAAGCAGCTACATGTTGGATATGCTATAGTGACCGTATGGCCATAGTTTCTTATAATCTCCTACTTTTACTATAATTGCGTTGGACATAATTATTTAAATTATATTTCAAAATAGTTTGGCAAAAATACTTGACTCATTGCTTTACCATCCCCTCTTCTCAATGACATACATAAACATGTTAACCAAATAATACAAATTAGCTTATAAACCCAAACAGAATAGCTAAAAAAATCATTTTCTTCAAACTATATTATTATTATGGTTAGTAACAGTGACTAAATCTAAAGCTTTTGAGACTATTATTTTGTGTTATTTAATTTGTCATTAAGATTAAAAAAATGGATGGATGGGTGGGTGGGGGGGTGCCCTTTTTCAGTTTTAGCACATGCCCCTGTAAAGGTCTGTGTACGGTCCCGCATAAAGGGGAAATTTATCAACTATTTCCAGTTAAAGGAAACGATCCACCCAAACGACCATTCATTATCCCGTACACTGCCACAGAAACCCTTTTGTACCCGATAGAGTCCTGCGATCCCTTCATGGCGGTAGATTTTCACAAGAGCATCCATCATCCCCTTGTACTGCTTCTTAGATTCATCGGCGCTGTACTGCAGAACCAGGCGAGTTTTGGTGACCCAGATCGGATTGGTCAGGCAAAGCGTCATCACCCCTACAAAACAGTGACACCGAATATAAAGTAAATGAATGGCAGCTGTTGTAAAACCCAGATCCACATGAAAAGAGTCATTACCAGACCTTAATGGCTCACGGTGGGTCATTTCAATGAAGAATGTGCCTCATTCAATTAGAGAAGCCCATGACACACTCTTCAACACGAGCTCTTTGCTGGAAGTTTAGATTATACACTGTCCTTCAAATCAATTTACATCGCATTTAATGTCACAAAAAGCTTTTTATGATATTAATGGACAAATCGTGACTTAGCCGGTGGTCATTTAATCTGAAATGTGACAAGGACTGCTGGTCTAGTGATAGATTGCTCTGCTAATGATTGTGCCCACTTGGCTATAAAAAAAATAAGGGTTTGTTTAATTTTATCAACACTATGTACATCTAAACTGGTGTTGTTAAACTGCTTTTGTATTTCTGTACTATATATACATATTTAATCATTTATATATCAACATTTCACAAACATTTTAAACATTATAAATATATAAAAATATTTCTTAATTTTTTTTTCATATATATATATTTTTTTTTCTCATATTATATATATATATATATATATATATATATATATATATAAAATGAGAGAACAAATATATTTTTGTAAAAGCATAAACAACAATAGAAGTGTAATTTACTTTTTATGGTAATTATTTAATCACATGAATTCTGATTGAATTTTCATGCTCTCTGTTCTTTTAGGACAAACATTCAACCCATTTTTAGGTCACGGCTCACCAGCAGAGAAACACTGAGCTACAGCGCTCAATAGTTGATGTCTTTCAGACTTGAAAACAACCAATCAATATCTGAGCTATGCCTCATTCGTTATGCTCCAGTTTATCTGTCAGCACTGATTAGAAAGGCATGTGTTGAAATTCACTTTGTCAGCGTCTTTATCATTTTGACTGACGGGAGAAAATAAATGAGCAATACACAGGAAAACAGAAATACTTGAGTATTCATCCTTTGTATTTTAAGTGAAGGTGAGATGTTGTGTTAGTAACAACACTCAAGAAATGTTTTTGTGCCATCAGTAGTTTAGTTAGTAATTCATATATATAATTATTTTTATTTCCTTTTATTTTTAGATTCAAGCCTATTTTGGTACAAATTAGGAATAAATATTTCAATATTGTTTTTATTTTATTTTATTTATTTTTTCACAAGAAAATGGGCAGAGAAAAAATGTGCTAAACTGTCATGAAAACAGTGTTTCAATGCAAAACAAAACCTAATGATCCTAAAATAGGCTTTATTTTATATAAGCAAAACAATGTATTAATAACAATATTATTTCTTTCTTGGGATTTTGGGATGAAAATGACGCGTGTGCATGCGTGTGTGTATATACAGTCAGGTCCATAAATATTGGGACATCGACACAATTTTAACATTTTTGGCTCTATACACCACCACAATGGATTTCAAATGAAACGAACAAGATGTGCTTTAACTGCAGACTGTCAGCTTTAATTTGAGGGTATTTACATCCAAATCAGGTGAACGGTGTAGGAATTACAACAGTTTGCATATGTGCCTCCCACTTGTTAAGGGACCAAAAGTAATGGGACAGAATAATAATCATAAATCAAACTTTCACTTTTTAATAATCATAAATCAAACTTTCACTTTTTAATACTTGGTTGCAAATCCTTTGCAGTCAATTACAGCCTGAAGTCTGGAATGCATAGACATCACCAGACGCTGGGTTTCATCCCTGGTGATGCTCTGCCAGGCCTCTACTGCAACCGTCTTCAGTTCCTGCTTGTTCTTGGGGCATTTTCCCTTCAGTTTTGTCTTCAGCAAGTGAAATGCATGCTCAATCTGATTCAGGTCAGGTGATTGACTTGGCCATTGCATAACAGTCCACTTCTTTCCCTTCAAAAACTCTTTGGTTGCTTTTGCAGTATGCTTTGGGTCATTGTCCATCTGCACTGTGAAGCGCCGTCCAATGAGTTATGAAGCATTTGGCTGAATATGAGCAGATAATATTGCCCGAAACACTTCAGAATTCATCCTGCTGCTTTTGTCAGCAGTCACATCATCAATAAATACAAGAGAACCAGTTCCACCGGCAGCCATACATGCCTACGCCATGACACTACCACCACCATGCTTCACTGATGAGGTGGTATGCTTAGGATCATGAGCAGTTCCTTTCCTTCTCCATACTCTTCTCTTCCCATCACTCTGGTACAAGTCGATCTTGGTCTCATCTGTCCATAGGATGTTGTTCCAGAACTGTGAAGGCTTTTTTAGATGTCGTTTGGCAAACTCTAATCTGGCCTTCCTGTTTTTGAGGCTCACCAATGGTTTACATCTTGTGGTGAACCCTCTGTATTCACTCTGGTGAAGTCTTCTCTTGATTGTTGACTTTGACACACATACACCTGCCTCCTGGAGAGTGTTCTTGATCTGGCCAACTGTTGTGAAGGGTGTTTTCTTCACCAGGGAAAGAATTCTTCGGTCATCCACCACAGTTGTTTTCCGTGGTCTTCCGGGTCTTTTGGTGTTGCTGAGCTCAACGGTGCGTTCCTTCTTTTTAAGAATGTTCCAAACAGTTGTTTTGGCCACGCCTAATGTTTTTGCTATCTCTCTGATGGGTTTGTTTTGTTTTTTCAGCCTAATGATGACTTGCTTCACTGATAGTGACAGCTCTTGGATCTCATCTTGACAGTTGACAGCAACTGATTCCAAATGCAAATAGCACACTTGAAATGAACTCTGGACCTTTTATCTGCTCATTGTAATTGGGATAATGAGGGAATAACATACACCTGGCCATGGAACAGCTGAGAAGCCAATTGCCTTTTGGTCCCTTAACAAGTGGGAGCCACATATGCAAACTGTTGTAATTCCTACACCGTTCACCTGATTTGGATGTAAATACCCTCAAATTAAAGCTGACAGTCTGCAGTTAAAGCACATCTTGTTCGTTTCATTTGAAATCCATTGTGGTGGTGTATAGAGCCAAAAATGTTAGAATTGTGTCGATGTCCCAATATTTATGGACCTGACTGTATGTATGTATATATATATATATATATATATATATATATATATATATATATATATATATATATAGAGAGAGAGAGAGAGAGAGAGAGAGAGAGAGAGAGAGAGAGAGAGAGAGAAAGAGTGAGAGTTAAGAAAATGAAGCCAATTTTGGTACAAATTATGTATAATTTATATATATATATTACAAAAAGTAATAAAAAAATTGGAGAGAAAATGCGCTAAACTGTCATGAAAATAATGACAATGCAAAAAAAAAAAACCTAAAAGGACTTAAAATAGGGTTCATTTTATTTAAGAAAAATATAACGTATTAATAGTAGTAATAATATTTCATTCTTGTGATTTTGGGGTGAAAATAACATGGTGATATTCTCGACAGCTTTGGTGAGACTGATGTGATTAGCGTGTCTGTGGTGATACTGACCTGCTCCAGCTGCTGACAGCAGATGTTCAGTGGCGCTCAGCTCTGTCTGTCTGCCCTCTTTGTTGTACGCTTTGATTGCATTGTAACTACAAATAAAAAAGAAGTTATATTACTTGAGAGATATTTGCATCTAACAATATATTAATTTATCTGTGGTAAGCAGAATAACAGACTCTGGACTGTTAAATTACTGAAAGGTATTGCATCCACGAGTAAAACTTAAGCATGCCTTATTTTCACAAATTCACAGCTCTTTACATGATGCAAAAATATATATCATACAGGATGCATTATACTGAGCTCATTACAGGTAGGAAAATACATACAAGAAAAAGTAAAGCCCCCATGATGCTCCAGCGCCCCAGATATTTGGGGTGACACCTTGATAAAGGCCCCGGAGACCCTCCTGCTGCCAGATGCTTTTCATGCAGTGCAGAATTCCACTGTATTTCGGTCTCACGTCCAGCCCATCACTCACTGCAATACAGTAAAGATCGAAACGTCTAAGCGGAGAGCAGCCTGACTTCCTCACAACACACATTTCAGCACTGCATGCTGGGTTAGAGCAAAAACTCTCTTAAACAGTATATAATATGCAGTAAATCTGTAAAACTAATTGATTTATTAATCAATTTATGTAATGTATTTATTTAATTTATGTAATGTATTTATTTAATTGTTTATACTTGAAATATAAATTTAAATTGATTTGGTAATAGACTTCTTTTTATAAAATTCCTACCACAAAAATATTTATAATTTTTATTTAAAATACTTATACTTAAATATTGAAGTATTTTTATTCAAATATTTATTAAAATATAATTAAACAATTTATTAAACTAGTCATCTAGATGTTGACATATTTAAAAATATTTATTTAGGACTAATCAACTTGTAAAGTTAATTAATTAATGAGATCATGACAGTTGACAGATGTTGATATATTTCCATATATATTTAAATCTGATCTTTTTAGTATTATATAATGTCCTGTCAATAGCGGTTGTTAATATTTTTTCTATAATACAGTGTCTAAATGTTTTATTAAAGTAAAAAGTTAATTATTAAACATCACTATAACTTTCAACTTATAAATTCCCACCACATTATATTATTTTTTAAATTAAATTAAAATGAAAGATAATTAAAAATTAATTAAACTAGACATATAGATGTTGTCATGTATTCATATACTTATTTTGGGGCTAATTGCATCATAACATTTTGTCGAACAGTTTATTAATAAATTAATAAGATCATGACAGTTGTCAAATCTTGACATATTTTCACATCCATTTAAATTTGTACAACATCTGTGTTTATGATATATAACGTCATATCAATGACAGTTACTAATATTTTCTATATCCAGTACCTAAATGTTTTATTAAAATAAAAAGTTAATTATTAAATATTATTATTAGCCAGATCTATTGATCTCAAATGATATAATCACCATGTTCGTTTAATGACACATTGGTTCTGGTTTTACACACATACCTGCAAACCTAATTTTGACCAGATCCAGAGGATGCAGCACGAGTGTGGACACCACTCCTCCACTGAGCCCTGCTATTAAATTCTCGATCTTCACATGACTGAAGAGTCTCTGCAGGCTGCCGGTGAGGGACAGGGGTACAGGGAGCCGGGGCTGGGGCTGGGGCTCATGACTGCTCCTTTACTGCAGGTCAACACACAAAATCACAAACTTTAACATTATCCCGGTCTTACAGATTCATTTTAAAGCATTTAGACCGGTAAAGACCTTTCTGGGTCGAAGTATCAGTAAGAATGAGCTGTGTGCATGACCTTACCAGTTAATGTCAGATCATACACAGCGACAGACAGCAGCAGGATGATTCGGAAACATGCTGAAAACTGGAACATGCGCTTTACACAGCACAATCTGCGCATGCGTACCATTGCACTTTCAAAATAAGAGTCTTTAACGACTATTAATAATATAATAATAATATAATAATAAATAACCAATATATTAAAATAAAAAATAGACCTACATTAATAAATAATAACACACAATATTTTTGTTTAATTTATTTTTGGATTAATCACATCTTAACATTTTGCTGTAAAGTTTATTAAGTAATGAGATCATGACGGTCAACAGTATATTAATTATTTACACCTTATTTTCTTCAACAGTATGGCTTTTTTCACTATTTTCTTTTTATATTATGTAATACAATGTTACTGTTCTCTGAATTAAAAAAAAATAGTGTCATGATGTAAATTATCATTAGAGTAATCTGGTACTGAGAAACATTAAAAGGCATTCATTTTAAATATACCGTGAATGGAAGATTTATTGTTTTTATGAGAGATTTTATTTATTTATCAGTTTTACACACAAAATGTCTAAATAAAGAATTAAATAGTGAACGGTTGTATGTACGTATAATAATGTATAATTACTTTATTCTACCAATAAAAAAACAACACAACTAAAAGTGTGATCAGTTTTAAAGTAGCAAATAGTAAAATTATACTTGCATACTATTATCTGATAAATAAATAACAATATATAATACAATAATGATATAATTTTTTACAAACCACATCATAAGCGTTTAATTGGTGGCACTTTTTGTGTACGTCATGTAGTAAAAGCATGTAGGCCAAAGCTTACCAGCCGTCTTTTGACCATAAAGACTTCTTTATGATGAACATTTCAAAAATAATATATTGGAGTAGTTAGGGAAAAAAGTTTAAATTATTTCTCTCTCTTTCTGATCTGCTCCCGGGGGGGTGTGCGTGCGTACTTAATATCGCGAGATTTATAGATTTTTTTTTTTTTTTTTTTTTTTTAATACAGTCTACGATATTCACCAAAGTTGAGTCACGTACTTTACGTAATCATACTCCATTCATGTGAATGGTTGTTACGCCGCTAGCGTAGCTGAGTTTTGCGGAAGTGGTATCAAGGGGAATGTAGGGTTGCCAAGAACGATCGGTTTCTAAAGCGGCACTTGAACATTAATATTATGGGTAAGTTCCGCTCACTTTTACGATATACCATACACCTAACATCGCCGTTTGAGTCTCGGTAACGTTTACGCGGCTTTTGTGTCTAGTCGAAGCATTTCGGTGGTTTAAGTCGACGCTCGCTAGTGTTTTTACTGTAATTTAGGTTAGTGATAGCGCGCGAGGCATTTCCTGTCAGTTTTTTTTCCTCTCGTGAGTCATTCAAGAGCGAAAAACGGGTTACGTTCGTTAGAATTTAATCAATATTAACCAAATACACTCCTTTTTTAAAAGTTTTTTTCTTAATTGTTAAATATAACAGGCACATAATTTGCAGTAATACTCATTTTAGAACACAAGCAAGCTAATGTCGGTTAGCAGCTAATCACACAGCTGCTGGAATAATGCAACTATTTCGTTCTACATCTTGATTACATATTTAATATTTAAACATTTTTTAGTTTAATTTAAATGTGTCCTGCAATCTCTATGAGATGTTGTTTAGGTGGAAGACATGCTAACAGGCTTGAAAACTGAAAATTCAATGTTGTTTTGCAGATTGTTTTTAGAATTGCCATAAAAATCTAATTTAAAAGCAGTTTACATTGAATGGGTCATTTTTATCACTCCAAATATCACCCATACATGCTAATGTTTGATTGAGAGGAAGCTGATGCTATGCAAAATCACAATATTGTTTTATTTGTTTATTTATTTATTTATTTTATTTTATTTTTTTGGCTGTTTGTTAGTGGTTTGGCTAATAAAAGCAGATAGAAGTGCTTTAAAATGTTATGTCCTTCAGTTAATTCCTTCACATCAAACCAGATGCTGTATGTCATTCAGACGTGCACTAAACTGCGGTCAGGCTCTCACATCCTGTAGACACAGATCTGTTTTAAACAACTGAATGCTTCACCTGGTGTAACTCCGGGTTTGTGTATTTTACTTTCAACTGTGTGCCTGTAATATTTGGCTTTATATTAGTGTTGCTTCTCATTGCATATTCTGAGTGCCTGAGGTTTGTGTATATTGCTCAGACTAATTAAAGCAATACTGTAAAGGGTGGTCATGAGATTTATAGCTTAAAGAAACATTCAGAATATATGATGCTGGTGACATTAAAGGATGTAGCTGAGTGTAACCACGTCTTTGTTTTGTGACCTCTGATTGTGCTTTCAAGCATCACATGTTCTGCACCATCACTTCTCATGTTGTGCCACACATTAATCAGCACATTACGGTCGCACATTTTAAAACCATCTTGACACTTGTGTGGTTTATGTACAAAATATTGCTTTTGTTTGACTTTCCATTAATTCAGCTGTCAGGCCATTATCAGAACCCCTAATCGTTTCACATTTTGCTGTCATTTCATGATTCATGCATGCAGCTTTAGTCAGAGTTTGGACACACCTACTCATTCTTTATTATTTCTGTTTACCACATTTTAGTCATCTGTGAGAATTGTCTTGACCAAAAATATTATGCAAATCAAAGCTATTTGAGCTTTTTCAATGTAGCCATGCTTTTTCTAAATCTCGTAAATAACAGAATTCATATGTAGGCACAGTTGTCTGTAAAACTAATTTCATGCATAAGTCTTTAGATGGAAGTGTTTTAGGATAGTGAGAAAAGTAAATGCAGTTCGTTATGTCACTCACAGCATCATATATGAGCCCATTTCAGTCTCTCTGTGATACTTTGCCTATCATAAAAATGTTGTGATTTATATTTGTTCCTCATAGTTTTGTTTTAGTGACTTAATGTTAGGAAATATTCCACATGTGTTGCCATATGTAGTTTTTGAGGGTTAAAAAACTTTAAACACCATAGATCAGTGGCTTTAATTTTTTTTACATGCCATGGACCCCAAATATGATCATCCTGATGCATTACACTTTGTTACATTTTTTCTGCTTGTAGTACTGTACCGTTGAATGTGTATTTATGAATTTATTTAAATCTTTGTTTAATTTATTTTAGCCAAAATATTTTATTTATTTTATTTAAATTAATTATTTATTTTAATTGTATTATTTATTTTTTACTATTTTTACATGGTTTTTTTTTCTAAACCCCCTGAAAATCCCTTGCGAACCCCAGTTTTTGAAAACCGCTGTTCTAGATAAACTTTATTCTTCAGTAGATGTTTGTATATGTTTAATTTGAGTCACTTGCGTTATTGAGCCTCTGACTTTCACTCTATCAGTTCAGCTTAAACCTTGTTGCTTTTTTTTTTTTTTTTACTTGCCAAAGCAATTTCAAGCATTTGGAGCCTGTGTACATGTCATAAATTTTTGTGCTCTTTTCCTCTCCCTCTTTGTCCAAAAATGCTGTTGTATGCTGAACTTTGGACGCACAAAACATCTCTTCTAACGTCTTCACTTTGCTTCTCATCAACCTCAACCAATACCATGCATTTCTGGGATTCAAATACACAGCAGTAAGTATGACTAATACAAGGAGAATAGCACATGATCACCTTCTGTTTGCTTATTCGAGAGTACAGTTGTGTGTGTTATTCTCTGTGAGCATATACCAGCAAGTTTCTCTGATTAAAAAAGTGTTTTTCTGTCTGTTTTCAGCAGCAGAAGAATCTGGAAGGATATGTGGGCTTTGCAAGCCTCCCCAACCAAGTGTACAGAAAGTCTGTGAAGCGGGGCTTTGAGTTCACCCTGATGGTTGTCGGTAAGGAAACACATTCTTTGAATGTATTGATTTTGATCTGCTTTGTAACCTTCGGTATGTGGCTTGCAAATACCAAACTACGCTCAACGTGTAACTAAGTTAGCGACACATTGCTTGTGATGGATTCAGTGTGCGCTGCAGTCATTATGACCACTTGAGGAGCTTCCTGTCTAGTTTTGAATGTTTGCCAGTTTGAGACTACATTCTTGACATTTGGTCTAAACGCTGTTTGGATAACCACACAGGAAGCAGGGGTTGAATGGCAGTGATTTCACGTCCTGTTCATCTTGAAAAATGCAAAGACTTTTCAGTGAAGAACACCTAAATGGCTGACATTTTAGGAAGCGTAGCTTTGCAGTTGATTCTTTTACACGCAGTGATATGGGATCTGTCTTGTTTTTGCTGGAATTTGCTCTGAAAGCTTACGGAGCTGTGTTTGCTTTGGCTTTGCGTGCGAGCTGCGGTTTTGTACCCGACGTCCTCTGCGTTTATGAATCTGACTCGTGGTTGTGCGTGCTTGAGTTATTTTCAGTCGCAAGTGAAAAACATGTTCAAGACATTATTTGTGGTCTTTACAGCTCCAAAATATTGTCTTTGGTAGACGATTTAAACTTTTTCATCACATAGTGTTCCAACATTTAACTGATTTTAATGTCATTAATGAAGTTTTATAGTGCTTTCTCTTGCTGATTTGTAATACAAATTGGCTGTGCTGTGCGAGTGGACTTTACCCAGTTGTTCTTGTATTAGTGTTTGGGTATGGAAAACGGCCAAGTCTGTAATGGTGCCAGCCACTCGCCTTGCCAGAAGCAATTTACTCTAGTTAATGTGCTGACCTCACTGCGTGAGACCGCACAGATGAATGCCACGCTCTCTTAGTTCTAACCTTCATCAAGCACTCATCCGTTGGCTCTAGTTTAGTCCCGCTGCTAACGCTCTGTATTCACACTAATGCTAAATGCATAATAATGAAGCATCATCACAGCGCTGGAGAGGTATTGAGTCAGTCATGTTTGGATTTTTAAAACAATTAGCGGTAAGTATTTAGAATGAAGTTCACTTAGTCACATCTTAGCCATTAACGGATTTACTAAAGAACTGCCAAAAAGCTGCTTGTGAGGTTAATTCCACTGTTCTCCCATGGGGCTCTTAGGGTTCTTAGACTGGATGCAAAAAATACTGTTCCCTCCAGCATTGACGTAATACATTTAGGTGAAGTTCACACAGGGCATGTCCTTTTATTCCATCTGCACTATTATTTTAATTGTTTGTCTATTTACTTATGCATCAGATGGATGTTTTTGGCCACTGTCTCATTCCATGAATGTCACATTTTTAAGGTTTTAAATATAATGCTAGATGAGTGTATAAATCAGCCATTAAATTGTCATTTTGAGGTTAAGTGCTACATTTTCCCCTCTTTTGTTATTTCAAAATGTACCAAAATGTACACAAATTGCGAATCGTGAGTAAATATTTTGTAAAATAAGAAGCAATTTTATCACTAAATTGTGTATGTATTTATCTCCAGTAAATCACTCTGCTTTCTAGATATTGTGTCTGTGTTGACTATTTCAAAGCCCATATCTGACAAGCACTATATATTTATGTATCTTGAGAGTCCTGAATTTCATTTTTGTCTGTATTTCGTTATGTTGATCTGTCTCTAGTCCTTAGTGTCATGTCTGCTGATTTTATTCAATACTGTTTAAAGTAGTAATGTTTTTGAAAGAAGTGTCTTATGATCATCAAGGCTGCATTTATTTGATCCAAAATATAGAGAAAAAATTAAATATTCTCAAATATTCCAATTTAAAATAACTTTTCTGTCCAAAAATATTTAAAAATAAAATGTATTCCTGTGACAATGAATCAAAATTTTCTGGTTATTATTATCAATGTTGAAAACAACTCCTTAATATTTTTGTTGAATATTTTTGTTTCACTGCATAAAATAATTAAAACTGACCCCATAATTTTGAATTATAATGTATATAGAGAAGAAACTTAAAACCTAAGATCACCTAACACTAAAACTTTATACTTCTGCAGTCTTGCAAGCAGTGGTATTTCCTTCAGTTAATGTATTTTTTTATAGGATGTTGTACTGATCTCAGGTCTCATTTTAACCTCATGTTTCTCTGTATTTTCTGTCTTTTTTTCAGGAGAGTCAGGGTTGGGAAAG
Organism: Spinibarbus caldwelli; assembly: GCA_039654775.1. NCBI lineage: Eukaryota > Metazoa > Chordata > Actinopteri > Cypriniformes > Cyprinidae > Spinibarbus > Spinibarbus caldwelli. Next base: position 31,282,533 of record CM077227.1, on the reverse strand, counting down.
TCCACGCTGATAAATTCTCTGTTCCTGACGGATATGTACTCTGGAGAATATCCTGGACCTTCGCATAGAATCAAGAAAACAGTTCAGGTATATAGAGTAAAGATTTGTTTCCTAAATGTCAATGTATGCTGCTTGTTCCTTCTCAGTTGTGCACTGGGAACAGAAAAGGGGAAACATCTATCTATATATATACCTGAATATAGCTTTATAAAGGTTTTTAGATCATAACTCCAAGCACACATTTCCAGGTTCTTGTGCCACTATACTTCTGACTTCTCAAGCATACTTAAGTAATACTTCAGTAATAGCTATGCTATGTCCTGCATGTTTGTACTTGTAGTCTTTAGAGTGACTGAGTCCAAAGTTTTACACAACATTTCAGCTTTATGATAATCCACTAATACCCAGTGGTATGTAAACAAAAGTGACCAAGCAGACACTAGCTACTAGTGTTTACACCAGCCATTCGTGAGGTCTTACTTATTTAGTATTCACTAGAGCATATGTTGAGGGCCTCCATGTAGAAATAGTAGTTCAGATGGTCTGTTATCCACAGGTGGAGCAGTCCAAAGTGTTGATGAAGGAGGGAGGCGTCCAACTTCTGCTCACGATAGTGGACACTCCAGGATTTGGAGACGCTGTGGACAACAGCAACTGGTGAGAACGATTTTAGTGTGTTTGGTGGAGCCCCAGATATAATTATCACAGCATGGTTTAATATCAGGTTGCTTGATATAATTAGATGGCTATGTAATTGTGTTTTCATTACTGTGGTGTTGCTTTAAACCGAACGCATGACCTGAATCTCCTGTGTGTTTTCTGCTCCAGCTGGCAGCCGGTCATTGATCACATCGACAGTAAGTTTGAGGATTATCTGAACGCAGAGTCGCGTGTGAACAGACGGCAGATGCCGGACAGCAGAGTGCACTGCTGCCTGTATTTCATCGCACCCTCAGGACATGGGTGAGTGATCGGAGACCTGTCCTTCTGCTTTCTTACTGTTTATTAATCTGTATAATTTGTTAACAGAAGCAGAAAACTTACCAATGATATGTTGACCTCCCATTTAACATCACTAATAAAAGTAGTTTCTGTGCATTAGTGATGCATTTCTGAGTTTATTCAGTTATTGTGTTGTGGTTTGAATTAAACCCTACAGTTTGAGGTAGGGAAGGTACACTATGCATTAAACTGATCAAAAGTGATAGTACATTGTTACGAAAAACATTGTATTTCAAATAAATGCTGTTCTTTTGACATTCTATTCACAAAGGATCCTGAAAAAAAACTGTATCACAGTTTCCACATAACATTGATAATAATAAGAAATTGATAATAATAAGAAATGCGTCTTGAGCAGCAAATCAGCATATTAAAATGATTTCTGAAGGATCATGTGACACTGAGTATTGAGTACAGATGCTGAAGATTTAGCTTTGCATCACATGAATAAATTACATTTTAAAATATATTCAAATATAAAACATTTATTTTAAATTGTAATAATATTTCACAATATTACTGATTTACTATTTTTTAAATCAAATAAATGCAATTTTTTTTGTATGTCATACTTTAGTTCATTTAATTTTCCCCTTATTTTTGTGATTTTTCTTTCTTTTTTTTTTCCTTCTAAGATGTCTGATAACGGATGTCATTGACAAATTGGAGCTGAGGTCACTGAAATTTTCCTCTTAGTCAGTGAAAACATTAGAATGACTGTGTGACTGTAAGCAGCTGTTCTCAGACAATAGCGGATCTGTGTGCAGTTGCAGTGAAGATGCAGGAACGAGTCGCTCTATTCAGTCTTGTGTCCACACAGTCATGATGATTATCAGAACTGAAGCGTGGAAGAAAATAAATAATATGGGTGTTGTTGCCTATGATTCAAAACGGAAACCAGTTTAGCAGTAAAAGCACAACACATGACAACTAGTGACTTTTTTTGCTTTTATAAAACACTTATATTCAAAACAGCAACGTTTCAATTATTAATATTCAAAAAGTCACCAATGTTCAGTAAATAATTACAATAATAATGCATTTCTCCAAAATAAAATAAACAACATATTAGATTTATTGTTTTTGTTTTGAAATATATATATTTTAAATACTTGTATTCTTATAAAATGTGGATGATCAGATATTCTATCACTGTAGTTTTAGATTTAGTTGGACTTCTAACTAAATTATTACCTTTTCTAAAGCCAGTGTGAGTATTTTTTAATTGTGCAGAAGTTCAAACCCTAACCTTAAGTATGAACTGTAGTTTCAGTGATTCTTGCTTTTGCAAAGACCATTAAAAAGCTATTGAGACTGAGAGAACTGTGTGATCATTATCATGGTGTGTTGTATGTTTTTCCATCAGGCTGAAACCTTTGGACATCGAGTTTATGAAACGGTTGCATGAGAAGGTCAACGTCATCCCACTGATTGCTAAAGCAGATACCCTGACACCCGAAGAGTGCCAACAGTTCAAGAAACAGGTCAGCTGGCTGTAGCCTCCAGCTCTCGTGTGCTAAGTCCTGTCCGTTTACTCTGCTGATTAAGAAAAAGGCAAGAAGAGACCTCAGGAGTTCAAGCCTCCGGCACCATGTGTGTCTTGAGCGCTTTGCCATCTGTCAGAGTATTATCTCTGCAGGAACCATGAGCAGGAGTGCAGCATTACCGCCTAGACAGGAAAGATCAGATGAAAAGATTTGAGTACATCCACAAATAAATAAACAGAGGATGTTCCTCAACCCTAAACAATCGCTCTTGGTGATCCTCTGGAGATTGTGTGCTGGGCCCAAAGGAATTGCAGAGAGTTTGTTTGATTTTTACAGTCGTTTTTATGTTTCTCTAGATAATGCGAGAAATCCTGGAGCACAAGATCAAAATCTACAAGTTTCCAGAGACGGATGATGAGGAAGAAAACAAGATTGTGAAAACAATCAAAGTAAGAGTTCTACATTTGTGTAATATACATTTTTCCCAACAAAAACTTTCATAATTTAATGACCAGCAGAATTAAACTGACTGTTTTTGCAGTTATATGTTTATGATAATGTCATAAATGTGACCATTTTTAAACGAGTTGTTTCTGAGGGCTTTCATTAAATGTTCTGAAGGAGGATTTTTGTGTTGTACTTTGTAATTCAAACACTTTGTGTTGTATTGTACTTTGTATTTCAAATGGAAAAGTAAGAAATACCCTGTTTTCTATGATGCTGTTCATATAAGAGAATGACGTGTAATATAGTGTTAAAGTTCTGGGTCTGTGTCTGTGGAGGTGGACAGTACATGTGGTTCACCAGGTGGCTGTACATTGAAAGTCTGCCAAGCTTTGCATGTTGCTTTAGCAGCCAGATTCCTTGTACACAGCCATCCATGAGCCTCTCTCTCTCTCTCTCTCTCTCTCTCTCTCTCTCTCTCTCTCTCTCTCTCTCTCTCTCGCTCTCTCTCGCTCTCTCTCGCTCTCTCTCGCTCTCTCTCGCTCTCTCTCTCTCTCAAGGATCGGTTGCCCCTGGCTGTGGTCGGAAGCAACACTATCATCGAGGTGAATGGCAAGAAGGTTAGAGGAAGGCAGTACCCATGGGGAGTGGCAGAAGGTAGATGCACTTGAAATGCCTTTGACACTCAAATGCATCTGAAATGTTCAGAGTTGCAGTTTTCATTTTAAACCTGTGATCGTTTTGGTCAAGCAGCTAACATTAAAATAAATAACTATGAATGGTTTTGTGCAGGATCAGGTGATTTGAGAATATAGAATAGAATAGAATATACTTTATTTTCCCATTTCTGGGAAATTCGACTTGGACAACCATGACATGGCCAGTACATCACATTACAACACAATAAATTACACATACCAGATGTGTAATATGTAAATAAAATAAAACGGATATGTAATTAAAATAGGTTCCCACTGGCATGGAAAACCTGTAAATATTAAGAAATTATACCAGGAAAATTCAGCTTTGCATCACAGGAATAAATTACATTTTAAAATATATTTGAATAGAAAACAGTTATTTTAAATTGTAATAATCCACAATATTACTGATTTGACTGTATTTCTGATCAAATAAATGCAGCATGAGAGACTTCTTTCAAAAACATTTAAAAAAAAAAATGTTGTTACACTTTATTTTAGGGTGTCCTTGTTACAGTGTAATTATACATTTAAGTACTGAGTAATGTTAATTAACTACATGTACTTACTATATGGTTAGGTGTTAGGATTAAGGTTTGGCTAAGGGTTACTTGCATATAATTATGCATAATTTATTGTTATTATAATAGTAAGTACATGTAACATGTAACGAGGACACCTCAAAATAAAGTGTTACCAAAAATCTTACTGACCCCAAACTTTTGAACAGTGTTGTAGTTGTTCCTGGGTGTGATTTATATGCTCTAATAAATTTTTACATCAACTAGAAATAACTGTTTGTGAGGTCAATCGTTGTGAATTTTTTTTTTTAAGTCTTTATCTAGCAGGTAACAGCTATAAATGGCATTTGAAGAATAGCTTTGTGTTTAAAACCTGATTATCTTTTCTTTCTCCACAGTTGAGAATGGAGACCACTGTGATTTTACACTCTTAAGGAATATGCTCATCAGGTACAAACAGCCACCACAAGTCAGAATACATTGAGTTTGAGTTTGGCTGAAGTCTTGTGGAAATAAACTATAGAAACACAAAAGCAATAGCTTTTGGAGAGTAAATGAGACTCCACTTTAGCAATTTGACCACAAGAGCAACTTTTCTCAAATGCATTGCTTAAAACGTGTTTCTGCTAATTTTCTTCAACATAAATGCCACTTGAATTGATATTTTATAAATCTAATGTAAAGGCACTCATACTTTAAGTATGGCTTTGTGAAGCCAGTGTATAAAAATGTACTTGTTTACCTTGTTTTGTGTCAGAACCCACATGCAGGACCTCAAGGACGTAACAAATAACGTCCATTATGAGAACTACAGAAGCAGGAAGCTCGCGGCTGTTACCTGTAACGGAATCGACAACAACAAAACCAAAGGCCAGCTCACCAAGTAAGTTAATTTAGTATCATGTCACTGATATTAAATAAACAATTCTGTCTGCTTGATCCAAGAACATGCACTTCATATCAAATGACAAAGGCCTTTGCCTGTGTGGTGTGTCCTGAGATTTGTGATGTTTATACACTATAAGTGTGAGCGGAAATGCCTGGAATAACGTAAGACGGCAGATAGCATTCGTTATATGCAGGGTTACATTCAATACTGCCTCATCTCAGACGCTTAAAACACGCTCGACTCTGACCTCATTGCGTCACAATGTGTGAAAGTAAATTATAACACTCAAGCAACAATGTGTTTCTGGCACGCGTCACTCCACATCTTTGGTGTTGCGTATATGAATTTGAACAGCCATCTGATTATTAGTAGTGTCATATTAGTGTTTAAATAATTTAATACAGTTGAAATAACAAACACACTAACACTTAGAAATTAACTTTAACCTATTAACTTTAATGTTTTTTTAACATTTGTTTTATTTATATATATATATATATATATATATATATATATATATATATATATATATATATATATATATATATATATATAGCATTTTTAAAGAAGGTTTTAGAGCAACTGATGCTCAGTTGTCAAACAGCATTGTGACATTTTATGTTGCATCATTTCCTGTTGTCTGGTGAATTGGAGAGCACACTGTAAACCTCAATAATTACATTTGTGGCTGGCCTACTTCTGTTTTTAAAGTCAACATAAAATGCTGTTTGCAAGTCAGACAGGATATTCATTGGGGGGAAAAGTAGGGCAGTACTTTATTTTATCCATTAGGAACTGATTGGATTGTGAGAAGTGGCCGTTACAGAATGGAGTCAGGTGGTTGTAGGAGAGGAGTTGAATAATATAATATAATAGTTATGTATTCTAACATATAATGAAAAACTGGAAGGGCTTTAGCAAATTAAATGGGGTCAATTTCGATTTCGTGTTGACTCTTAATTGAATGACTTAAACATATTTTCTGTCAGTACATTTCTCTCGTTTGAGGAGGTTTATATTAAGATATCCCTTCACATTTTGCTGTGCTTGCTAACACTTAATTTAAGAAGACGGATTCTTAACACAAGCACAAGTGCACATATGCATGAGCACACGCTCACAGACACGTTTGTGGTCACGCCATGCAGCTTCCAAATTGTCTACAGTCACCTCTAACCTAAAATATCGTTTTTGCAGGAAACCACATTAAAAGTGTTATAATCCAAACTAGTCTTTCCTCTCATCTGCTTTCTGTTGACACATGTTATTTTGCTCTTCAGTGCACAGTATGATTTGTAGCATGCTAAGTGTGTGTGTTTTTGTCTTTTAGAGTTGACTCGGTTGAAGGCATGTAAGTGGTCATTTCCATTTTTCCAAATCCCTGTGTTGTACGGATCCTCTCTTCCTCTGGGAACAGTGTCTTGCGGTGTCTGTTATCTCCCTCTTTTTCCACCAGTTCCATGTGTGATTTTATTTATTTATTTATTTATTTTTATTTTTTTTTTTTTTTTCCGGGGAGTAATAGACCTTGTGACAACAACCCAGTTGTACTGGTTAGATTAGAGGAAGTCAAACCCTTCCTTATTTTCCTGATGTGAAATATCCAGGAGTATATCCTACTGTTTGTCGTTTGTCTATGAGTGGGAGAAAAAATTGATTCAGAGATGCATTGCAGTACTTCCTCAGACTTTGATTCACAAAAATGGTTGCAGTCAATTCAAATTTGTTCTGCTCATATTTCACAAATAAGATCTTTTATTTTGCAGTTCCAAAACTGAGGACAGTGTTATCGTATGATCGTTTATATACCATCTTAGTTTTGATTCATATTTTTAATTATTTAAATATTAAATGATTTATTATTTAAATATTTAATTACTAATATTTATTAAATTATATACATATATATTTTTTATTTTAATTTACATTATTTTTAAAAATTATTTAGCTAATATATGTCTATATAGTTGTTCATTTTTATTTCAGTTTCAGTTATTTAGTTCAACTAAAAAAAAAAAAGAAAGAAATTATGCTTAGGCAAAAAATATATATATATTTTTTTTTCTTCTATTTCGGTTAACATTTATTTTATTTCAGGTAATGATTTTTTATAGTGTTAGTTTTAGTTTTAATTTCCGTTTTAGACAATGATAATAACCCTAATTGAAATGCATCATGGATGAATCATTTTGGACTGAATCAACATGGTATCATGATGCGTCTAAAGATTCCTTCCTGTTTTCTCGCACATGTTCCTGCCGTATCTCTTCACAGCTTTCCTGCGCCGCTCACTAACTCTGATCAGCATAAATGCTTTGGCCATTAACAGCTTTCAGGTTCCTCAGGAACCAGGATGTTTGATTGTTTGATGTTCTTCCTCCTTTTTCTGTGCCTTAGCAATACTGGCCATGGTAAGCCATGAGCGTTTAGTTGCCTGAGGTGTTTTGTGGAAGCAATTGGTCACGGGTGTCACCTTGAGCTCATCTTTGTGATAAAGATTGGGCAACGAGGGCTTTGTTGGTCCACTTTTCCATCTCCTCTTGTCTTGTGAAGATGCTCAGGGATGCATTGCTCTAGGAGAATCTATGGGATGTGCTCTCATGATTGTAAATGGCGTGTGTCAATGCTAGGAGCCCCATTGCCCAGATGGAGGAGGAGAGAAGGGAGCATGTGGCCAAAATGAAGAAGATGGAGATGGAGATGGAGCAGGTGTTTGAGATGAAAGTCAAGGAGAAGATCCAGAAGCTGAAAGATTCAGAGGCAGAGGTACTGACAACACAATTCCTCAGCATGTCCTAAAATGAATTTTAAGTATATATTTTAAGAGTATAATATAATCTGAATAGATTTCTTTGCAATAGGTTGGTATTTTATTTTATTTTAATAATTTTTATTTTATTTTTTATTTTTTTTTACTTTATTTCATTTTTATTATTTTCTTTTCTTTCATTTCATGTTATATTATGTTCTATGTTATATGTTTTATTTCTATAACAAACCATAGTTTTGACCACATGGCTATTGTAGATTCAAAATTATTAATACAAGAAGTAAAACAGTAAGAATATAGATAATAATCATGTCATGTTTACACACTCTTTTTTGCTAAATGAACACAATGATATTTAATCATATTTTCCTCTATGTTTACTATATACATATTTCCACACCAAGGTTATTATGGTTAACTGAAACTAAAATTCTAGTTACTTGAAGAACATTCTCATTTTCTAATTTTTGTTCAGCTTAAATTGATGTACAAAATAACTGAAATAAAATTAATACAACTAAACAGACATACTTAAAAAATGTAAAATGTAAAAATTAATTCAATAAAAATGACAAAAAAACTACATTACTTAAAATAAAATTAATAAATACTATACAGACATATACTATTTAGACATTAAAAAAAGAAAAAAAATGCATTACTAAAACTTTAAAATTAAAATGAAAACAGTAAATCTAAAAATAACATTCATTAAATTAATAAAAGCTATAATATAATCTCAGTGATACTAAAATAACACTGTTGCACACTCAAATGCTTTTCAAACTTTTTTTTCTCTCAAACTCAAACATTAGTTTAATTCAGCATTCTGTGTCAGCTGTCTGCTTAGTGTGCTTGATTTTACGGACAATAATGAAATCTGACCTTGTTTCTGCATGTCCTCTGCAGCTGCAGCGGCGTCATGAGCAGATGAAGAAGAACCTGGAGGCTCAGCATAAGGAGCTGGAGGAGAGACGACGTCAGTTTGAGGATGAGAGGTCCACCTGGGAGACCCAGCAGCGTATCCTGGAGCAGCAGAAAATGTATGTGATCCAATTAATTTATATATATTTTTTAATTAAATTATATATTATATAATATTTTAATTTTTATTAATATTTTTAAATAATGATGTATCCCTGCTCAGAGCAGTTTTTAAAAATTATTGTTTTTTTTTCCCCTCTCCTACAGGACTTTGGAAAAGAATAAGAAGAAAGGGAAGATCTTTTAAAATCAGTAATGATGACCAGGTTGTTCTCATTCGCCAACCCCCCTCTGAGCTGATATCTGTGTAGCCTTCAGACTCAGAGCTGTCCTTGCGGTCTGACGGAGGCGTTCAAGCTGTTCATGGACTTCCGCTAAAGCGTTTACCTTTGTGAAACTCAGTCTTAGGCAAGCCAAACCCATACCAATCTAAACAAAATATATACTGAATTCACTTGCCAGCTGATGTCTACAGTTATATTTGAAAAAATGTCTAACTGTCGAACTATAATTTGGTGATGAATTGTTTACTCGTTAACTAAATAACATGAACCTCTATAAAAGAAGTGCGTTTTTTGAAAAAGAAAAAATGTGACTGTGCTCTATTTTCCCTCGATAAACCTGAAGAATCCCATGTAACGTGGCCAAATTGTACAACTGTAAATGCACAAATGACATCCGGGGACGGGCAAACGTATTATTTGCTCTTTTGGCTTCTAATTTTGTTTTTCTCTTATTGCAGAAGTGTTTCCAAAGTATAATGTCTGTCTAGTCAATATCCTTTGACCACCTCCTATAACTTCATTAATGTTATTTCAGTTATTTTTATATATATATATATATAAATATGTATACGTACACCAAGACAGCTAACATAATATTTTTTGTATGTTTCTTAGAATACTCAGCAGACGGGTGTCTTAATTCATGGACAGTCAGGAACGGTCGTGCTCATGATAGAGAGGTTTCAACATGTTTGTCTGTGCTCACCTCTGCTGTACAGTATTTCAGCTGTTAGGACACGAGTCCAAAGCAATTTTTGTTCTGTTTGTTATGTTCTGCGTCTCTGTATTTTTAATTTTATTTTTCATTTGTATTGTACAGTCTCTTAATAAACTTGTGATGACACAGGTTGCTCATTTAGATTGATGAAATAGTGTCGCAAGACTGGAAACCGTCATAAGGTTTTGTTTTTTTGTAAATAAACATTCAAATCTACTGAAAATCTACCTACAACGTTTGTACTAGAAACACTGATCATAAAATTGAATTTATCTTGTTATGGGCTAATTGTGACACTTTCATCACTTATTATCCCCCTGTATCTCATTAGAACACAACTCAAAGTAGTGTTATTCAATATATTAATTACTAATATTTTTAAATGTTTGTACTAATTAATAATTTCCAAATGGGTTTTACAGTTATATGGCAGTAATATATTGAACTGTCAAGAATAGTTCATGTTTAAAGTGTAGAAAGTAAAAGTGGGACCAACATTATAATTATAAATTAATTAATTTTTTAACAATATTGATCAGCTGATAAATGGTCTTTGACTTGGTACTTTAATGAAGTAATTCTTATTTTTAAAAAAATCTATTGCAAATTTAATTACATTTTTGTTAATGTTTTCCTAACATTAATAGCATCTGTTATTTACTTACTTTTAACCAACAAATGCATCACAATTTTAAAGAGCAAAAAGATAAATAAATTTAATAAATCGAAATAAAAAAATTTAAAAAATCACTTTTAGGCCTTAAAATCAACTTTTTGTTGAAAATGTCCTAAAAAGTGAATTTTACTGTGCATGTGCTGAAGAGTGTTATCGCTCTAACTTGGTTGTGAATGAATCAAATGACTATTTGTGAACAGTTCTAGTAATTTGGTTTTGTTTGTATTTTAGTTTGTATTGAGCACACGCCAAAGATCATGGAAATGTATCATGTGACAGCATGACTCTTCATCCTGCTTTAATGATTATTCAGCACTAGGTGGCGGTGTCCACACATTACCAATTCTTCCTCATTCTTTTGCGTTGGAGACGTTGAAACTACTTTTTGGGTGGTAAAACATTACTAGTTCATTGACACGCTTACCCATATTCAAGTGTGGCTTTAGTGTCCAAGTAATTTTTGGTGCCACTGTATATGCAAGACTAATGCAATGTCCGCAAAAAAACTATTACTTTGTTTTTATTTTTAATTTATTTATTTCAGAACATAGCATCATCAGTTTCAGCCTTTTGGACCAAAGTTGGACCAAAAGTAGGTGCATGTTAAAAGCTTCATCGAAGTCACAGCACTTGTCTTTTTCTTAGAAGGATCCTAAAAGAAAATATATGTCAGAATTTTTATTAAAATCGTTGTGACATAATATGCTGTATGCATGTGGAAAAAGGAAAGAAAAAACTGACAAACCTGGTTCAATGACATTCCGTTTTCCCATTAGACCCACAAAAGTCTGGAATTTCTGCCCTGGAAGTCATTAGTGAGAATAAACTACATTATCAGATTTGATTCACACACAATTCACCATTAGCTGTCGCTATGTCTTTTGAAAGAAGTTTAATCATCGCATTAATGTAAATGCTCAGATTATAGGACACCCTACAGTCATAATAAATGAAAAAAAAAAAAAAAAATCTTTATCTGTTTTTAAGCACATTTAAATGCAACACGTTATTCCCTACACTTGATTAGGAAAAACTCCCCAAAATTCACCCAGATTACTTACGCCTTCGTGTGATCTGTGATTTTGCTGTGAAGAGAAAGCAACATTTACATTATATTATATATACAGTGTATTTATACCATATATATCAACTGATAATGCAGAAATGAGAAGAAAAATAATCTCAACACAGTCAAATTTGTTAAATATTTTTACCAGATAATCTTTTCCCCATTAGACCGAAAACCTGTTGTAGTCCAGGTGCTCGGCTGACCCTTTCCAACATCGTCTGGAGGTCAGGCTCCAGCACATTTACCTTCAGATGATAGACATAATTAAGCAATGCAACCAGTTGACAAACTTGCAGTAGATACTGTTGCTAGATTATCTTATTTTAAATATTAATATTGTGTATTAAATTGCACTTTTATATTCCAGTTGGGCATAAAAGAACAACAATGTAAGACTGAAATCACTAACCTCATCTGGATACCTGTCACTCATCCAGTTTTCCTCATCAGGACTGAAGTTCTGGCACAAAATATCTGACAAAACAGAGAACAGCAGGAGAATCAGCAGGAAGATCTTCATGATACTGTGAGTCTGAAACCAAACTCTCAGGCTGTTTCACTCTGACAACTTTAAATGCAGTAAATTCAGACTGGCTCTAAATAAGCTGAGCATTACCAGCAATGATTCCTGCACTCAGATCTGGTGCAAACAGCAGCTCTGTTTAAATAGGGCTGGTGAAATGGGCAGATGATGAATCAGGTGGCAATTATGAATTATTCAAAGAAAACTGCTGCTTCACTGGATTATCCCTGTGAGATTCATCCACTGTTGATTTCAGCCATTATTCTCCATTCTGCGTTTGACCTCTGATCCACTCCTGGTTCACATCGCTCAAGATGCTCAATTTGAAGGAGTCTCAGAATTAGACAGTAACTTTACTTCACAACACTTCATGATTTCCTTCACTCACATTCATTTGACTGATGCTGTTATGACTGATCAGTGCTGTCCATATGGTGCTTGACTGCATGTGTCTGTGTTTGTACCTTCTATTCTATTCTATTCTATTCTATTCTATTCTATTCTATTCTATTCTATTCTTTTTATATATATTTTGTGCTGGCTGATTATTATAAAGGATTCTTTAGGGGCTCTATTTATTTATTTATTATTTATTGTATTTTTTCATTTGTTGATTTAAAATCATTTTAAAATACTATTTACTAACTTTAATGATCAATATTTAATTTATTTTAATTTAATAAACTTAATTATATATGATTATTCAGTATTCGTGTAATTCAAATAATTTTTAATAGCCTACATTAATTAATAATAATACATTTGAAAGTGCATGCTGCACAGGAAGAAGGAAAAAGCAAAATAAGATGCTGATATGATGAAAGAAAAAAATCTTTATATGATGAAATGTGAAACTGGTGTTATTGTTAAAAGTAAAACTATTAAAATGGCACAAAAAAGGCAACTAATTGAAATAAGTATAAGTTGAAGCACTAAAATTACTAAAAATTAAAAATGACAAAAATAAATTAAGGCTAAATAGAAATATATGTATAAAATAATATTAAATGACAAAAACACAAAACAAAATTACTCAAACTTAAACTACAAATTAAAATGAAAACTAAAAATAGAAAAATAAAAGCTAATATCATAATATTAATAAGTACTATGATCGTATATAAATAATACTAAAATACTCACGTGAGACATAATTAATTTGAAGAAATAAAATATTAAAGAAGGCCCCAACAGGGACATAAAATAAAAATCTTTGAAATGGATCGCAGATTAAATAAAACTAAATAGATTTTCCAGTCGTTTTTAATGTTTGAATGTATTTTGAATATTTATTTTGTATGATTCCATTTAGTATTTTGCATGGTAATACGCTGCTCCTCGTTTCTTATTGGTCATTTGAACGTGTCACTCAAACCCGTAGGTCACGCCCCATAAATGAGGAAGAACTTGAATTAAACTGAAACAATGTAACGTTAGAGAAACACAGATTCGGAAGCTGAAAAAGCTGAAACGTTCTCAGCTGAAAACCATGTCTTATTGTGGATTTCTGCTGCTTTGTTTTTATCTGTTATATTTGTGCGCTGCGTTTCACGTGAATGCAACGCCTCCTCCGAGAAATGCGAAATCCTCCGATAATCTGGAGCACACAGACTCTCCGGAGCAGAGTGCAGGTAGCACCAGATACAAAGGAAGGTCCACCGAAGGTCTGGAGGGCTTTGAACCTGGCGATGCTGCTCCTGCTTTCCAGGTGCAGACTCTGGACGGAGTGTTTATGTACAGTCCTCCTCCTCAGAACGACTCGAGGAGCGCGCTCATCGTTCACGCGTTCACCAATAAATCCGCCTTTCTGGAGTGTCTGTGGACCTGGAGCGAGTCCCTGTCAGACCTGCTGAAGTATCTGCCGTCCAACACTGAAGTCCTGCTGCTGTCCCTGGATGACACTGCGCTGCAGGACGCCCTCTGGATGAGAGAACAGGTGTACAGAGCCGCAGCTCATGGGTACCGTCACACCTGCTCAACATTCAGTATCAAAGTACCACACTAACATCTGATACCTTCACTGTAGCTTTCTTTCTTTCTTTCTTTCTTTCTTTCTTTCTTTCTTTCTTTCTTTCTTTCTTTCTTTCTTATACCAGAAAGTACCACGTTTTTTTATGATTTTGGACAACATGATAATGTTGCATTCTTTAAATTACTTTGGAGAACCATTTCAATAATTACCATAGTATACACATATATAAACATTCACTGTAGCTATAGATAGATAGAGAGAGAGATAGACAGACAGACATAGATAGATAGATAGATAGATAGATAGATAGATCTATAGATAGATAGATGTAGGCCAACAGACAGGGTTTTAATTCATAAATAAATTTATTTATTTATCAGTTGTTGTTTTTTTATTTACTATTTATTTATTTATACCAAAAATACCAGGTTATATTATGATCTTTGGATATCATGGTAATATTGTAGTATTCTTTAAATTATTTTGGAAAATCATTTCAATAATTACCATAGTATATGTGTGTGTGTGTGTGTGTGTGTGTGTGTGTGTATGTATATACATTCACTGTAGCTATAGATAGATAGATAGATTGATAAAGATGCAGACAGACCATTTTTTATTCCTAATTTTTTTACTTATGTATTTTTTATTATTATTTTTGTTTTTTATTTATTTATTTATTTATGATTGATTGATTGATTGATGAATTTAGACATCACGATAATAGTGTAGTACTTTATAAATTACCTTAAAAATCAATTTATATAATAACAATAGTATACAACTATGTAAACATTTCACTACTGTATGGGATATTACAAAGTACATTACCATGGTTTTACCTTCGAATACCATTGCTGTAGGTATAAATTTTATATATATACATATAGATGCAGGCCAACAGACAGGTTTTTACATTTATGCATTTAGCAGACGCTTTTATCCAAAGCGACTTACAGTGCATTCAGGCTATACATTTATCAGTATGTGTGTTCCCTGGGAATTGAACCCACAACCTTTTGCGCTGCTAACGCAATGCTTTACCACTGAGCCACAGGAACAGATTTTAATTCATAAATACATTTATTTATTAGTTGTTGTTTTTTTATTTACTATCTATTTATTTATACCAAAAATACCAGGTTATATTATGATCTTTGGACATCATGGTAATACTGTAGTATTTTTAAAATTATCTTTAAAATGCCATAACTGTAGTGTGGTATTATCACAGTATGAAAAAATTACAATTAACACTGAAACACCATTTTTTGTCTTGTTAGAGGAAAAGAGATCTTGTCCAGACTGCATTTCTCTCCTACACCTGTGTTTGCACTGGGTAACTGGTTACCCAGAATTCTGTACTCATGGGGATGCAGTGGACAAAACTGTGGCCTCACTCAGGTGCTTTTCTCCTCTCCAGGTGAGTGTGTCTTGATGAGATCACATGACTTCCAGTTGCTTTGGGGGCGTCATTTCCTAAATATTCTTAAAATCTTGAATTGCAGACTGGAGCACACCGGTGTTCGCCAAGCGTCTCAATGCTCGATACGACTGGCTGAATGGACGCTGGGGTGCAGGTCCTTACAAACTGCTGGATGCAGGTGATGGTTGTGAACCTGTGACGTCTGTCAAAGGTGCAGTCGCGTGGGTATCTGAGGGTGGCTGCTCTTTCTTCACAAAGGTGAGCTGCATGAGCAAGGCAACATGGGTATTTGTTCAAGGTACAAGATATGGCCTGATTTTCAATGTTTTGAAATGTTTAAGATAAAAAACATGGCTGAATCCAATGCCACTGGAGTGCTGGTGTATGCATTGCTCGGGAATCCCATACAGGACATGAACTGTGCAGGAGTCGATTGTTCCACCTTCATCAACATACCTGCGTCTATGGTCCATATTGAACCATCTGTCATGCAAGCCCTACGGTGAGCAGCTTAATCATCGCTTACGACTGAGAGATATGGATTTTTCATGTTTGAAGTTGTTTGTTCGTAGCCCTGCATTAACTTAAATTATTTTATTCAATTTTTTCACATTATTCAGGGTTTGTAAATAATTTAGATTTTGAGCCCAGGTTTTTTAAAGCCCAGGTTAATTTTCTTATCACTGCTGTTATCGTGAATGAAAACTATTAGAAATAGTTTTCTTTAATTGAAGTAAATCTGAAATAAAATAAAATATACATTTTAGATGAAAAACTTAAAAACGATGAAAAAGCTTAAATGAAAATTAGAAATGTTGCTTTGGCAACTAACTAAAATAAAATAAGTACTAAAATAAAAATAAAACAGAAATAAAAATAAGGCTAAATAGAAATATAAAAAAGCGAATAAAAATGACAAACTGGCACATAACAAAATTACTACAATTTTAAATTAAAATGAAAGCTAAAAATATAACAATAAAAACTAATTATAAGTATAAATAAATACTATATAAATATGAAAAATAATACATAATAGTATATAAATAATACTAAAATAACAGTGGTTCTTTTTGTATATGTGTGAGGTTAATAATTTTAATTAAAAACATGCAACATACAAACACACTACTTATTTTTATAACAGCCTTACCATCTGTAAAAATGCTGCAATATATTTCAGCCAATTAATTAAACATTATTTTCATCACTCCATATAATGCTTTTGCATTTTACAATATCTTCCAAAGTAGTTTCCTTTAGATGAAAAATCACATGTGAAAATTTTAGTGACAGCCTATAAATATTTAATAAGATAAGCTCTCAGGCAGTTTATGATTGGTTGTATGTTGTCAAACGAGTCATAATAACATTTCAGCACTTCATTATTTAATACTCAAGACCTTTATGTGTGTATTTGCACCATTTGCACCATTGCTTGTATTATTTAAGCAGGTTGATAAATCATGCTGTTTTATAATTTTTTTTTTTTCAATCAGTCACAAATGTTTTTCAGTCTTTTTTGATATGTGGATTGTTACAATAGAAAGGGGCGCCCTGTGAATGTGACATTCCAGATCACGCCTTCCCCAAACTTCTTCTTCGCCATCAACCAGAAGGGGGCACTGTCTGAGATGGGCTGGTTTCTCTACCCCACCTTTAGGTTCATGACCTGGCAGGCTCAGTGGTAAGAAAACTGATGTCTGATTGGTGAATATTTCATCCTAATCTTTCATGTGTTTAAAATATATTTGTATGTTCAACCTGATCAACACAATTTGTCTTCATGTTTGGTGCATGTAATGGAAACCGGGGCTAGTTGTCACAATTTGAATCCAGTGAAATGTAAAGTTTAATGTAGTGATTGACTTTGGCCAATGCATATACAGCTATCTGGAAAACGGACCTGACAGCTGATATTGTGCTAATATGTACATAATATATTACTGAATTTAAACAAAAACATATCTATCTATCTATCTATCTATCTATCTATCTATCTATCTATCTATCTATCTATCTATGTTTATATATACAGGTGCATCTCAATAAATTAGAATGTCGTGGAAAAGTTCATTTATTTCAGTAATTCAACTCAAATTGTGAAACTCGTGTATTAAATAAATTCAATGCACACAGACTGAAGTAGTTTAAGTCTTTGGTTCTTTTAATTGTGATGATTTTGGCTCACATTTAACAAAAACCCACCAATTCACTATCTCAACAAATTAGAATATGGTGACATGCCAATCAGCTAATCAACTCAAAACACCTGCAAAGGTTTCCTGAGCCTTCAAAATGATCTCTCAGTTTGGTTCACTAGGCTACACAATCATGGGGAAGACTGCTGATCTGACAGTTGTCCAGAAGACAATCATTGACACCCTTCATAAGGAGGGTAAGCCACAAACATTCATTGCCAAAGATGCTGGCTGTTCACAGAGTGCTGTATCCAAGCATGTTAACAGAAAGTTGAGTGGAAGGAAAAAGTGTGGAAGAAAAAGATGCACAACCAAGCGAGAGAACCGCAGCCTTATGAGGATTGGCAAGCAAAATCAATTCAAGAATTTGGGTGAACTTCACAAGGAATGGACTGAGGCTGGGGTCAAGGCATCAAGAGCCACCACACACAGACGTGTCAAGGAATTTGGCTTCAGTTGTCGTATTCCTCTTGTGCGTCTTACCTGTGCTAAGGAGAAGAACTGGACTGTTACCCAGTGGTCCAAAGTCCTCTTTTCAGATGAGAGCAAGTTTTGTATTTCATTTGGAAACCAAGGTCCTAGAGTCTGGAGGAAGGGTGGAGAAGCTCATAGCCCAAGCTGCTTGAAGTCCAGTGTTAAGTTTCCACAGTCTGTGATGATTTGGGGTGCAATGTCATCTGCTGGTGTTGGTCCATTATGTTTTTTGAAAACCAAAGTCACTGCACCCCGTTTACCAAGAAATTTTGGAGCACTTCATGCTTCCTTCTGCTGACCAGCTTTTTAAAGATGCTGATTTCATTTTCCAGCAGGATTTGGCACCTGCCCACACTGCCAAAAGCACCAAAAGTTGGTTAAATGACCATGATGTTGGTGTGCTTGACTGGCCAGCAAACTCACCAGACCTGAACCCCATAGAGAATCTATGGGGTATTGTCAAGAGAAAAATGAGGAACAAGAGACCAAAAAATGCAGATGAGCTGAAGGCCACTGTCAAAGAAACCTGGGCTTCCATACCACCTCAGCAGTGCCACAAACTGATCACCTCCATGCCACGCCGAATTGAGGCAGTAATTAAAGCAAAAGGAGCCCCTACCAAGTATTGAGTACATATACAGTAAATGAACATACTTTCCAGAAGGCCAAGAATTCACAAAAATTGTTTTTTTTTATTGGTCTTATGAAGTATTCTAATTTGTTGAGATAGTGAATTGGTGGGTTTTTGTCATCACAATTAAAAGAACCAAAGACTTAAACTACTGCATTGAATTTATTTAATACACGAGTTTCACAATTTGAGATGAATTACTGAAATAAATGAACTTTTCCACGACATTCTAATTTATTGAGATGCACCTGTATATGTTTATATTACTCAGTTTTCATATATGTGTATATATATATATATATATATATATATATATTTGCACAGTATTTTTACAATATAATTTGTAATACATATTAATAATATTTTAAAATATTCAACAATTTGTTTCTTATCCATTGATCAGGCTATTAAAAAAATTTGGAGTTATTTGCCAATGCGGATAATCTTAAAATTGCTAAATATTGTCCAATTAATTGGCCTGTTCACTCTATCACAAACTTAAGGTATCATAATTTTCCTTCTTTTATTCTCATGTCCAGTTCACATTTATTTTATCCTGTAGGTTCACATTCAATGAGGCTTTGCGGGAGCAGCTGAGTCAGCCTGCTGTTATAGTGCCTGTGTTTGATCGTCATCTGATGCAGGGAGAGACGGGAGCTCAAGCAGTGGTGGATCTGCCTGCAGGTTTGAGCTTCATGAGACAGGCCTATCATTCTAAGATAGACATCAGGATTTTTTGTCTAATTCTTTCTGTTTTTGTATATAGATTTCATGGATTATGATATTCTGGAATTGGACGCCTCCCTGTCCTGTCCCGGCCGCAGGGACGAGACATGTGCTTATTGGGATCATACAGTACAGCTGTACGTATGCTGCGATCGCACCAGCCCGTACTGTAACCTGGAGCTCGGGCGCTGGATAACTGCCTTCCGCAGGTACGTGATCATCCGGTTTAACCGAATTGTTGCTGTTTTTTCAACATCGTCATTGTGGACACTAGAAATTAGCCTTAAGGCCCATTCATGCCAAGGACAATAACCATAATGATAAAGATTTAGTTTTAAATATCATTCTATATTTAAAAGAATAGCAGAGAAAACACCACAACTGTTATGATACTGGCACAGAGGAACAATATCGTTGGAATCACTTTCAGAACCATTTTTTTCCAGCTGATAAGTGATAAAAACATTGACAGCCAATCAGAATCCACCTGCTTTAAAGAACCTGAGCATTTAAAGCGTCAAACGACAAACCTGCAATTTGCGCTTATAATGTACAGAACGTTATTGTGCATTGGTGAGGATACTAATATAGTTGTCCTTATAGTTATCTTTATAGTAATCATCTTTGATGAGACCTGGCCTTTAGACCGTGTGTTACAGGTTTGTTGCTAATGGTTGAAACTGTTTGTGACTTTCTTTACAGAGGCACAGGTCATTGGCTTACAGATGTGTCTCCTTTGATTCCCCTGCTAAATGACAAGAAGTGTGTCTTCACCATGAAGACTGTGCCATGGGCCATGCCATGGATGACGTCTCTCAATCTACGCTTTAGTCACAGCAACCAGACGGGTCAGAACTATTTTTATTTATTTATTTTATTTTTTATTTTTTTAGCAAGGGCACATTAAATGATCAAATGTGACAGTAAAGATATTGTAATGTTACAAAAGATTTCTGTTTCCACAAAAATATGAAGCATCACAACTGTTTTCAACATTGATAATAATAAGTGTTTCTTGAGCAGCACATCATCATAGAATGATTTCTGAAGGATCATGTGACACTGAAGACTGGAGTAATGATGCTGAAAATTCAGCTTTGATCACAGAAATAAATTACATTTTAAAATATATTCAAATAGAAAAGTTATTTTAATTTGTAATAATATTTCACAATATTACTGTTTTTACTGCATTTTTGATCAAATGAATGCAGCTTTGGAGAGCATAAGAGACTTCTTTCAAAAACACTACAAAATCTTACCGTCCCCCAACATTTTTATTATTTCAAACCTAACAAACTTCTTTCTTGTGAAATTTGAAACATGCTTGTGCTGTATTTCTTTAACATGAATGCCTCTTGCTTTGATATTTAGTTATATATCGTAATGACTATCAGGCATTTTAGGCATTAATTACACTGTACTGTATATGCAAATAATGCTTGAGTGTTTCAAAAAGCTTTAAAGCTGCAAATTTTTGGGCCACCTTTCCTCTATTTGTATGACACACAGAGTTGCTGCCTATATAGTGCATTCCAAATTGATCAGTTGTTCTGTTACAGTTAGGATGCTGCTTTAGAAGGGATTCATGTAGGCAGTGGACACTAGATTTTGGAAAATAACTTTTTTTTGCATAAACGCCAACATTTTCATAGAAAGAACATATCAAAGACTAATTTACTGCGTGCAGCTGTGAATGCTATTGCTCACCCACGCGTGTTCTATCGAGTCATACTCAAAGGAACAATATGAGGTGTCTCCAGTTTTGGAAAAGAGAAGTGGAAAATCATTTACATAGATCAAATGCACCAACATGGGTTGATATTACTCTTCTGAATAATTTCACTTCATGTGACTTACAGAGAGCTTCAAGTCTGTTACTGAAACTTCCTACACACTTATATAAAAATATAAATTTAATGCAGGAACTAGAAATAATCTGATCGTGATTAAACCAGAAAAATGCAAAACAAATAAACAAAAGCAATTTTTAAAGCTTGGGCTCCTAAACATTAGATCACTCGCACCCAAAGCAGTTATTGTAAATGAAATGATCACAGATAATAGTTTTAATGTGCTCTGCTTGACTGAAACCTGGCTCAAACCAAATGATTATATTGGTCTAAATGAGTCCACTCCACCAAGCTACTGTTATAAGCATGAGCCCCGTCAGACTGGCCGTGGCGGCGGTGTTGCAACAATATATAGTGATATTCTCAATGTTACCCAGAAAACAGGATACAGGTTTAACTCATTTGAATTACTTCTGCTTAATGTTACACTGTCAGATATGCAAAAGAAATCTCTCCAATCTCTTGCTCTGGCTACTGTGTATAGACCGCTAGGGCCGAATACAGATTTCTTAAAAGAATTTGCAGATTTCCTCTCAGACCTATTGGTTACTGTTGATAAAGCGCTAATTGTCGGAGATTTTAACATTCAGCGCTATACAAATAAACTTGAATTGACTTATTTACAATAAGTCATAAATCTATATAATCACTAGCTCTATTTTAGTGCACTTGCAGAACACCATAAATACACTATTCTTGGAAGTGCATTTAGGGGCTTGGCTGTTTCCCAAAATGCGTCAATGCAACTCCAGTTACTGTAGTAATAAACCAAGTCAAATAGATTGCAGCGGGATGAGGACATCTGTTATGGATGTTGACATAATCTGACATTGTCTTCGCAGGTAATTACTCGGACAGACTGTACCCTTTCAAAGTAATGTCACTCTTTCCTGGTGGGACGTTTGACAAGGATTATAACAGCAGATACCAAGAGATCAAGTTCAGTCTTCCAGCTTCAACAAAGAAGGTGATGAACCCAAAACTGTTATTATTATTATTAGTGAAGTGGTAATAATAATATGTAAATCATCTAAAAGTCAGATGCTCTGTCAAAATAAAAGTCCTGCTTTGGACATATAGGCCAAACAGAAAAACATAATGTTTAATTAAAAAAAGCCAAATATCAGCTGATATATCAGCCTTGATGGCCAAATAATATTATAAATATTTTATTTTTAAATTGTAACCAGTCATAAAGGTCAATTTTTTTTTAAAATTGAGATTTATACATCACCTGAAATCTGAATAAATAAGCTTTCCATTGATGTATGATTTTGATAGGACAATATTTGGCCGAGATACAACTATTTGAAAATCTGGAATCTGAGGGTGCAAAAAAGTCAAAATATTGAAAAAATAGTCTTTCAAGTTGTCCAAATGAAGTTCTTAGCAATGCACATTACTAATCAAAAAATAAGTTTTGATATATTTACAGTAGGAAATTTACAAAATATCTTCATGGAACATGATCTTTAATTAATATCCTAATGAGTTTTGGCATAAAAGAAAAATCAATAATTTTGACCCATACAATGTATTTTTGGCTGCTGCTACAAATATACCTGTGCTACTTATGACTGGTTTTGTGGTCCAGGGTCACATATATATATATATATATATATATATATACAGTATCTCACAAAAGTGAGTACACCCCTCACATTTCAGCAACCAGTATATCTTAGTATATCTTCTCAAGGGAGAATACTATAGAAATGAAACTTGGATATATTTTAGAGTAGTCAATGTGCAGCATGTATAGCAGTATAAATTTCCTGTCCTCTAAAAATAACTCAGCATACAGCCATTATACAAAGTACTAGCGAGTAACATTAGTTTTTACTAGCGAGTAACATTAGTCTTACATTAGCAGCTTCAGGTGGTCGCTAACAGGCTTCGGCAGTAATAAGACTATGGCTGAGGAAAATACCCAGTTTTGCAGTAATTGCAAGCATGACATTCCAGAAGCCAACTTTACAACACATGAGGATTAAAGCAGTCTTATTACTTATATATATATATATATATATATATATATATATATATATATAATTTAAAATAATAGAAAATTATATTATGTTAAATAACATAATATCATTGTTTTTATTGAAATTTTGCATGTAACATTTATGTATAAGTAAAAACTTTCCATGAATTAAATGTGTGTTTTTATGTGTGTGCTGGAATAGTACTACTGATAATACTAATAATAACAATAATAACACAAAAATTATAATAAAATCTTTTAAAATATTTGTAATATTTTTATTATAATACAATATTTATTTATTAGTTTATTGCTTGTATCATTTCTGGATAAGTAAAAGCTTTCCATGAATTGAATGTGTATTTTTGTGTGGCAGGTGGAGTTATATGCCGTTATCACGGCTCACGGGTCTGACGAGAACTTCTGCGGTGAATTTTGTGTGACATCACATCATTTCCTGATCAACAGATCCGTCAATAACACCCTCGTGTTTGAGTCAGCTGGTTAGTAGCACCAGGGTGACAGGATTAGTGGACTTGAAAACATTTTATGATATTAATTAACAGCCTCTTGTTTGTGTCAGCTGGTCAGTGGTATCAGGGTGACAGGATAGGTGAACTAGATAACATTTTATGACGTTAATCAAAGGGATGTGTTCACACTGTGCCAGTGAGTAAAACAGATGTGCATGTCCGTGTAGGATCACCTCTGGGCTGTGCCATGCGGGTCTCTGAAGGAGCAGTGCCCAATGAACACGGGACCTGGTTGTACGGCCGCGCAGGCTGGTGCGACGGGCTCCAGGTGGATCCATGGAGGACCGACATCACTTCCCAGGTACAGCAAAACAGAACGCAGGAACAAGTAACACGAGGAGGTCATGTGATAACAATGTTGCATTCTACATATACTGCATGTCCTGTGCAGTATTCAGTTAGTATAAAGCAATATTTTATTCTGACATACACTCTTAAAAATAAAGGTTCTTTATTGGCATTGATGATTCCATGAGAAGAACTTTTAACATCCATGAAATCTTTCAAATGCACAAAAGGTTCTTTATAGTGAAAAAAGGTTCTTCAGCTTCACACTAAGAAAAAAATGGTTCTTTTAAGAACTGTTCACTGAAAGGTTCTTTGGGGAAACATAAATAGTTTTTCTAAACCATTTGGAAGCTTTATTTTTAAAAGTGTAGCCAGAAGCATGTAATTTGTTGATGCACCTTTAAAATTGTGTTTGTTTTTATTTGCATGATGTGTTAATGATTTAAAAACATTTTGTTCCTCTCACAGCTGGACATGAGTGGAACCAATTCTGCCCTTTACTTTGGACTCTTTGAAGGACACAATCCAGATCCAAAGACTAATCCGGGTTACATTATTATGTCCTCTTTTCTAGTGTTTTATAAATGATTTTACAGACAGAATTTTTTTTTTTAATTCTTACTTGCATCTTTTTGACAGCCTTACTCATCATTTTCCTACATTCAGAATCATTTGTTTTTTATTTTGATGATTTTATGTTCATTTTAGTATTCCCTATTGCTGCTCTTTTTTTTAAAAAAAGGTATTTTTGATTATAAATGCAATCTGAGATTATTAAAATGATCTTTTTTAAAACAGTTGACTACTGAGATTAGACAGTCACATAATCACACATAAATTGACAGCTATTTTTCAAATAAATTGTCTTGAGAGATACACATCAGTCTCACTTAAATTATTTATTTTCATTATTAGCTATGTTTACTAAATCACTGACTCACAAACCTAGTAAGATGCATATTTAGGCAGCATTTTAAGATATCATAGGTGCTCTCAATGCAAAGTCTATTCAAAAAGGTAGGAATTTTCTAAGATACTGTATCTTCTTTTGGCCCTCATTTGTGAAGTAAGAAATCCCATAATGCATTTCGAAGAGCTCAATGAAAAATACTGAGAAGTATCCTTAAATCTAAATCCATTTCAGCTATGATGTTGCCTTAGAAGGCGGCTGTCTGTGTAGGTAGCTTACTAGGTTTTGGAACAGTGTTTCACAAAGTGCTCGTTAGTAAAACTGTCATCGGTCAATCTTCTAAAGTCTTGCTACTCTTAAGTGCTTTCATGAAGAGGTTTCATCTGAAGTTTTTTTTCATCTGTCTTACAATTATGTGCAATTAGACAAGTCTCCTGTAGCTACTTAACTTGAAATGGAAGTAAGACCAGCACATTTTGATCTTCATTCCTTGAGTGCTTTTCACTTTCAAGGAGCTTTAAGTCCCTGATTTTGAGGACTGACCCATTGTGACACATTATGAGTCGCACAGAGATCATTCTTGCCACACTTGACTCGTCCAATTTTAGGTGATTTTCTGTAAAATGAAGCATTATAACAGGTACT
Organism: Spinibarbus caldwelli; assembly: GCA_039654775.1. Taxonomy (NCBI): domain Eukaryota; kingdom Metazoa; phylum Chordata; class Actinopteri; order Cypriniformes; family Cyprinidae; genus Spinibarbus; species Spinibarbus caldwelli. The sequence goes on along the minus strand of CM077227.1, from coordinate 31,256,819 downwards.
GTGTTCTGTAATTGAAATGCACTTCTATTATGATTGTACATAATAGAACAGAACAGAAAATGTTTTGTGTCATGCGCCTATATACTGTGTCTAACCTTTAAAACAGTATATAGATGTTTGGAAAATTCACTGCATCATTTTGAGAGACAAAATATTGGGAATGATTATATTCTTGTTTTGAAGTAAATAGTTTTTTTTTATTATTATTATTATTGAATAATTCATGCCTGAAGGTTAACATTCATGGAACTGTTATCAAGGCAGTGAGGCCTGTGATGTCAGTTATAGCAAATAAAAGTTTTATGTGGCGGGTGACAATAAAAAAGATGAGGCTGATGGTAATCACAGAGTGTTGAGACAAACACCTGAATCTCAGCAGAGAGCAGTCGCTTTCTTTGATTCAAAATTTAAGACTTCATTTTAATTTGCTGAAGAACAACAAAAATGTGACCTAAACTGCACCGATATGGTAAGTCGTATTTTTCTGTAACAGAAAAATATTTTGTTTATGGTTATATTGCTTGTTTTAAAATATTGTCCTTTTTTTTTTCAGGTGTCTCGGCACATATTTCTATTTTGTGGGATTTTCCTTGGATTTGTCTTTGTTCAGCAACTCATGAGTGTTAGATTTGACCTTCTAGCATATCCACATTACCTTTCCTCTCAAGCCAAGAATCTTGCATGGAAAAGAATGGTATGTTCTTTATCACTTATCTTTTTTAATTGTCATATTTTGTCATATTTGCATAGTATACAATATCAGTCAAAAGTTTGAACAACCAATCTCAAATTTTTATTATTACAATTATTTTTCCTATGTGCTGATAGATTTAAAAAGATTTAAAAACAGATTTAAAATAGAAAAAAAAAATAGAATTCAGTTTTTCATTTTGTAAAGAAATTAATTTGTATGCATGGTTTAAATTTGTAATATAATGTTTAGGGTTAGTAAAATGATATAATTTTTTTGAAAGAGGTCTCTTCTGCTTGCCAAGGCTGTGTTTATTTGATCCAACAATACAGTAAAAACAGTAATAATGAAAGATTACAATTTAAAATAACTGTTTTCTATTTAGATATCTAATAAAATGTAATTTATTCCTGATGCAAAGCTGAATTTTCTGCATCATTACTCCAGTCTTCAGTGTCACATGATCCTTCAGAAATCATTCTGATATGCTGATTTACTGCTCAAAATAAATATATTTTTTGTTCATAATTATCAATGCTGCTTAATATTTTTGTGGAATTAAATCATTTTTTTCAGGATTCTTTTGAAATATTTATTTGAAATTTTATTTGGAATTGAAAATTTCATTTATTTGAAATTTTATGTAACAAGTCTTGTCACTTTTGATCAATTTAATGCAATTTAATGCAAATTTATTTTACTGAATAAAAGTATTCATTTTCTTTGAAAAAAAGGAAAGGAAGAAAAGTCTGACATTTTGAATGGTAGTGTACATTCAATAAATAATATATAAATAAATAACTTTTGACTGCTAATTTATGTTTTGTTTTAATTTTTCAAGATGAGCTGGCGCAGTCCCTGTTTTCCTGTGTGCGTGTGTTGTGTTGGATCATGACGAGGCCTGAAAATCTTTTGAAAAAGCTCCAGCATGTTCGTGCCACCTGGGCTAAACACTGTAACCAGGTTCTGTACATGAGCTCGCAGAGCCCCGACTTCCCCACCGTGGGGCTGAACGTCAGCAAGGGCTGATCGCAGCTGTACTGGAAGACCATCCGGGCCTTTCAGTACATCCATGCCCACCACCTCCAGCACGCGACTGGTTCCTCAAAGCCGACGACAACACGTTTGTGGTGGTGAAAAACCTGAGATACCTGCTCTCCCAGCATGACACAGAGAAGCCCAATTACTTCGGCCACAGGTTCCGGCCGTTCGTCCCTCAGGGTTACATGAGCGGAGGAGCCGGGTACGTTCTGAGCCGAGAGGCTCTCAGGAGATTTGTGCAAGGCTTCAGTACGGGACGCTGTGAGCATTTCAGCTCCGTGGAGGACATGACCTTGGGCAGGTGCATGGAGACCATGGGAGTGAAGGTCGGGGATTCAAGAGATCCGAATCAACGGGAAACATTTAATCCTTTTAGACTGGAAAATCACCTCATTCCCCCGAGGAATGGAAAACAGGTCTGGGGCTATAGTTACTACAAACCCAGATGGGTGAGTGCCAGTTTCTCATTCAGAATATGTGTGAGTCAGTTAACACTAAGCTCCACCCTTGGTTACTTTTGCTAAGACATTCAATAGGAATGAACTGGAGATTTACATGATGCATTTTGAGTAAAATTTGCTCATAAAGAGCATTATTATTTAGGCTGTGTGAAATTGCAAAACTTCTATCCCCCATTTCTGTTTAAATAAATGTAATTATGCAATAACATGATTAAAACATGGTGATACTGTGAATCAGAATCAGTTATTGTACTGTAGTTAACTAAAACTAAATTCATAAAATAATCATTAACTGCAACAAAATAAAATTTCAGCTGGTTGCCAAATGCAATATTTCTTATTTTTATTTAGTTTAACTGAATATCTATCTATCTATCTATCTATCTATCTATCTATCTATCTATCTATATATATATATATATATATATATATATATATATATATATATATATATATATATATACTAAAATATAATAAATATGACTAAAACAAAATTACAAAAATTTTATATATATATATATATATATATATATATATCATAAAAATGAGAAATCAAAACAAAATTACTAAAATGTTAACTAAAATTAAAATGTAAACAAGAAATGTACAAATAAAAACTAATTCAAAATATTAACAGAAGCTATAATATTATCTCAGTGATATTGTAATAACAAATAACAGTGATCGAAATCAAGTCCAATGTTTTACCATATTTTTGAATATTTAATGTAAAATTCAGTTTCAATCTACCCAAACATACAGATACTTACATTAGAAAACGTTTTATCCAGTTTGATAAAATCCCACCCTACATTTTATTCTTATTGAATATACTGTTTCACTCAGAAATACATAATTTTACAGAAAATACTGTAGCTAGCAAACATTGTTTCATGTTGAAATTTAAATGTTTAAAATAAAAGTCCTTTTGGTTTTTTGATACAGCATAAACACGTACTGACATTAAAATTACAGATTTTTTTTTAAATGTAAATAATTTTTTAAAATGTTATTTTCACTACAGTTTCAGTTAGTCAGAACTACATTTTTTTATAATGACAATCAATGTTTTTCTGCTTTTACATTTTTTTGAAAAGTAAAAATGTTTCTTTGCTCAGCAGCATAATAGAGCAGTATTTTCATGCTCAAATTTTAAAAATAATTGTAAATATTAATAATAAGAGTCATATATACTGTATGTATATAGGAATTGTGTACATTATAGTTTGCATAATAAACCTTTTGCATTGTCTAAGATTGGTGAAAACATTGATGTATCTGTTGTTTACTGTTTTTTTTTCTCTCTTTCTCCAGGGTCCTGACTGCTGTGCAGATTTTGTGATCTCGTTTCATTACATGCGGCCTGCAGACATGTACATGCTGGAGTATTTCACACATCACCTGCGACCATTCAGATACAAGTACAGATTCAACACTAATCATGAACAAAACAGCACCAGTGAGCTTAAACACAGTTCAAACCACAATACAAATACAACAGACAAATATAATAATAAAAAAACAAAGATGTTTAATGTGACCAAAAACTAGTTTACGTGAGAACATTTGATGGAAAAAGATTAGTTTTTCTGTATGAATATTTGTTTATTTTCCACATCAAAAAATAGTATTTTTGCTCATAATAATGTCTGAATGTCAGAATTATTCCTTATTGAGAATTATTCATACTTTTTTTTTTTTTTTCAAATAAAAGCACTTGATATTTTACTACATAATACAATGAAATACAGACATTTTAGGTGGAACTTACTTAACTTTAATGTAAATACTTTTTGTGGCCACTATATATGCAAAAAAAAAAAAAAAAAGGAGATTGTTCAAGTTTAGTTTTTTTTTTAATTTATTTAAATATTCACAGTAAAAATGTTTATTATTTAAAATGTTGAATATTAAAAGCTAAAATATTTTTAAATAATAAAGAGCCCTTTAGCTTTATTTCCTTTTTTACTATCCCGTCCTTTTACGTCAGGGTCAGTGATGCTCTAATGATAAGACTTACATTTTCACACAGGATTTTTTGCAGGCGTCTTGACTATCAAACTGGTTTCTGTTGCCTTGGCAGCCTCCAAACCAGAACTGAGCACATGAATTGGCCTTTGGATCAAAATACCATTTAACAACATACTCTCGACACGGCCCGGGATCCAGAGGCTGTAAGCATCCCTCCTCTGACACAAGAGAGAGAACATTTTATTTACAGGGAGTCAGAATTGCAATTATCATTTGTATTGTATCACTTTTGAGCAGCATTTACCTGCAGTAAAATCATCCTGTATGAGCAGCGGCGGCTCAGTCCTGTATGTGTCCTGTTTGGGCCGGTCCAATGACGTGAGAGAGAAATCTGGGAGGAGGTTCAACTCGTCTCTTTCCAAATATGGTGCTATGGTGCCGATAATGTCAGTGCCGTCTGCTTTGGGATCATAGTAGGGGAACAAATCTCCAACTGCACCTGGCTGATTGGTTTCATTTAATAACATTAAATATGTACAAATGGAAAGTTGACCAGTAACATTGAATGTTTTGTTTTTAGATTTTTTTTTTTTTTTTTTTTGTACACCAAAACAGTCCTGCATTTTGACAAATAATTTTTTTAAAAAATAAGAGCATGCATAAAAACAATTAGAAAAAAATAACAATAATAATTAATTTACAATAAACGTCATATATTTATTATGTAATTTCAATTAAATAATTACTAGCTTTTTCTCAGCAAACATCATGTAGCTTTTAGATCAAATATGGCTTTTAGATACATCATAAAGCAAGTGTCAGTCTCTCAATTAATATAAAATCATAAAAACTGCATGTGTAATAATAATTGGAAAAAGTATTATTTTTAAATAATAATAAATAAATAAATTTGTTAAATAAATATCACACTGCAGAACTTTTTTGTTGATTTTTCTTTGCTTTTATTTTAAAATTCTGCAGTTGAACAATAAAATACACCCCAAACTTCAAATGTGGCACCTTTAGCCTTATATGTAAATATAAATAAATATATATAATTTTTTTTTTTTTTTTTTTTACTAATATAGTCTTGTTGACTGAAGAGTGTGCGAGTTTACCTTGGAGGTAGTGCTGAATATCGATCCATCAATGTTCTCGCAGACCTCTTGAAGCAGTTTACTTTCCACTTCTAGACCACAAAGACAGAAAACATGTTTGAAGTTAAAAATGCCTTAATGATGGATTTGTTTCTTACAAATACGCAGCTTTTCGCTTCACAAGATATTAATTGATGGACTGGAGTGGTGTGTATTACTTGTGTATTATTGTGATGTTTTTATCAGCTGTTTCGACTCTCATTCTGATGGCATCCATTCACTGAAATGATGTAATGCTAAATTACTCCAAATCTCAGTGAAGAAACCACATCTTGGATGGCCCGAGGGTGAGTATATTTTCAGCAAATTTTCATTTTTGGGTGAACTTTTCCTTTAATCACCAGAAATACTGCCACAAAGACCTGATTCCTATCTTCCTCTGAGTCTTGTTACAGCTATTTGTTCAATTCTCTGCAAGTTTTCACTTGTGAATTATTCTGAGACATTATTTTATGCCTATGCCTTATCCTGATTTCCAGTTCTCCACTTCTTTTTGTCATTTAAACTCATTTGACTGCTTTTGACAAGTGCATTATAGCTGATACATATATCAGGCCTTTTTTTGCAAATCAGCAAACATACCAGGAAGCATTCTGAAGTCCTCTATGGAAAACACGTGCTCTTCGGCGGGCGGCGATGCTATTGACTTCAGCTCCTGCTTAAAATCATCATAGACGGGGTCGCTTTGATTCACCACTCCTATAACCAACATGGTGATATTGGCCGAATGGGCCTCTCTGACCGCATCCTCCAGCTTCACCGTGTCCCGATGATCCGTCTGGCCGTCCGTAATGACCACAGCCACTTTCCTCACACCACGCCGAGCAAAGCGGAAGATCTCATTGGCCTTTCTGATGCCACTTCCTGTGTAAGTGCCCTCCCCAATGTAGGGCATCCTGCGCACGGCTGCTTTCACTTCATCACGACTTAAGCGCTCTTGTATGCTTGTGACCACCAGGTTAATGTGGCTGTAGAGAACCACGCCGACTCGCGTGACCTCCGGACTGACTGACGCGCGGTCGATCAAGGTGTTCACAAAGTCTTTAATGACCTCAAAGTTTTCTGGGCCGACGCTCTCAGAGCTGTCAATCACAAACACCAGCTCCAGAGGCCGTACTCTGCAAATCCGGCCACAACCTGACAAATGAGTATAAATATGATTTATCACTAAGCAATCAAATTTAGCAAAAATATCTGCAGTTTTATTACTTACCACAAATAGTTCGGATTAAACTGATTATTTCTTCTCTCTGCAAAATACATAAAAATCTCTTTACTGAAGTGCTCCATTTCTGTTTTACTCTAATTAGCATTAGTTTTATTGTAGTATTATTTACAGTACATACTGTGATAATGTTTATTTTATTTATTAGCTTTTAGTTTTTATATTTTCAGTTTTCATTTTGATTTTAATTTAAGTTTGAGTCATTTTGTTATTTGCTTTTGCCATTTTTATTGTATTTAGTTTTTTTTAAATATATCTCTATTTATCTTAAATAGAGATAAGCTTAATAAGCTTTAATTTATTATTATTTTACTAATTTTAGTACTTTAGTAAACTGATTTCAGTCAACATTTCTTATTTTTTTGTATTTTGTTTTTAATTTTAAGTTTTTCATGAAGTATTTTGTATTATTTCAGCTTTATTTCAATTATATATAGCTTAATATATAGCATGTGTACAATATCAAAATGTTCTGTATGCATTAATAATCTTTGTTTATTGTTATTGTTATTTTATTATTTTAGTACTTAAACTTACTTCAGTTAGTTTGCAAAGGCAACCTTTCTAAATTTCGTTTAAGTTTTGTTTATTGTATGTTTTTCATCTAAGTTATATTTTGTATAATTTCAGCTTATATATATATATATATATATATATATATATATATATATATATATATATATATATATAATTTATATAGCCTTGTATATAGCATATGCATTAAAAACACATTGTAAAAAAATTTTTTTTTTTTTTTTTTTTTTTTTGTAAATAGTTGTAAATAAAACAACTGGATATGTTTAACAAGAAAATACTATTTCAGTCTTTCTATTAAAAAAAAAATCATATTTAATTCAATGCATTGAAATAATTTATTATGCATTAATAAATTGTATGTACCGTGAGACCAGGTTCTCCTTTTGATCCTGTATTACCCTGCGATTATAAACACAATGTTCAGGTGTGTTAAATGTAGTTAAATAATGTAGAGATGTGTCTTAAGCAATGCTTGGAATTATCAGCTATCATAATGCTTAATAATTAAAAAGCAAGTCTTGCGTGAATGATTGACATTCAAATCAGTTCTTCTCACCGGTGGTCCTGTAGATCCTGGTTGTCCCTGGCTTCCTCTGTCTCCTTTACGTCCTTGTGCTCCAGGTAACCCACGATCCCCCTACAACAAAGTAGTTACATCCTGTTTTTCAAGTCTGACATGATGCAATTTTTTTTTAACTGCATGTAAGTGCATAGAAGTTTGGCAGAATAAATCACCAGTTCTGTGGAAAATAGTGGGATGAATGGAAGAAAGAGCAGGTATGGGATGACATGTGGGTGAGTAAATGTAACTTTGAGAAGGATTCCTTTAATGCTAGCTGTACAAAATATAAATGCATGCTAGTAGTGGGTATATGACTCTCCTCACCTTCTGCCCCAGCACACCCTCTCCAGGAAACCCTCTTGGCCCCTGTAAACCCTGATATCCAGGATCACCCTGTACAAAACAAAATACAGCATAATGCACGTCAATTAAACAGTTTGAGTATTACACTGGTCAACATCACATTATAATGTGTTGTTAGGAATACTGTATCCGGTTTATAAGCCTCAGATTCCTGTTACCTTTGGTCCTTGTATGCCCTCTCCTGGTAATCCTGGAGGACCAGCTGGACCAGTCTGACCAATGGAGCCCTGCAGACCACAAAAACACTTCTGAGCACACCTGAACAGGTGAATCTGAACACCTAAACACATATAATGACGCATTCAACAGTGTATTGTCACATCATGGAGTGTTGGTTATGATATGCATACATGTATTCTACATAGATCATTAATGGTTAAAATGCATTTCTCACCTTTGGGCCCACTTGCCCAAGACCTGGTGCTCCAGCAGGCCCTGGGGGACCTGGAGGGCCTCGATCCCCCTGTGACAGAACAATTTATCAAATGCTTTAATAGAATGCTTTTTTCAATATTAAAATGTTCACATTTTCTGAAGAAAATGGGAGAGATGCAAGCACCTTACCTTTGATCCAGGTAAACCTGTTCCCTCTGGTCCAGTCTCTCCTGTAAGACCTGGCAGACCTGGTGGCCCCTATTGATCACATTGACAACACATACAGCATATAAGCTAAATTATACTTTTATATTCCCAGTTGGTCAGATTAAACTATGAGTTGCATGAATAATATTCTTTGTAATGATATTTACAGTTGGGCCGGAATAACCTTCTCCCTTCAGCCCTGGAGGTCCAATGGGTCCTCGTAACCCCATTTCACCCTAAAGAGAGACAAAATGCATTATCTTATTCACAAAACCACATACAAGTTTCTGCAAGGACGTCACTCTTACCTTCGGCCCTGCAATGCCTATCCCTGGTTCTCCAGCAGGACCTGGCGGACCGACCGGCCCTGGATCTCCCTACAGGATGATGAACATGGTATAAGATCTCCTGATCAATTACATACACATACTGTTAGACCAAACGGTTTTAAGATATTTAAGCCTCATTAAAAGTAATATAAAAAAGTTTGCAATGGTAAATTGGCCTACATTTCAGAGAACTCTAAAAAAAAAAAAAAAAAAAAGTAAAAAAAAAAAAAACAGTTTGCATCATTTTTTTTTTTTTTTTTTTTTTTTTTTTTAGCTAAGACAACTTCTAATGAAATTATGTTCAACCAACAAACTACATTGAGTTAAAAGAACTTAATCATTTGTAACAAACATATTTAAGTTGATTACTAAAACAATTAAGTTACTCCAACTAATGGATTTGTGGGCATGGAACCAATTTATATGATCTTTTTTTCAGTCCAAATCCACAGCTATCATAGCACATGCTAAATATAACTTATTTAGCATATATATTTAATGAACAAGTAAGATGTTATTTGTCACTGGCATCAGTGTAGTCATTGCTAATAGAGTGAATAGTGTTTACCTTCAGGTGGTCTACTCTTCAGCACAATGGTAACCACAAAAACTTCAACATTACAGAAACTCTTTCAAATGTCAAACATAACAGCATTAAACACTAACAGGTCTTTTCCTTCACTAAAACACATAAAATAACACTTAATTTGAACAGTTATTCTGCTTATCTAGTCCTATGCTACGCATATCCAATTTCCAAAGTTAACAAGACCATTTTACTGAGTTACTACAACTTAATTTTTAAAGAAATTCAATTAGCACAGAAATTTGAGTTTAAATGACCCTAATATTAAGTTAATGTAATGATCAGCATTATTATGTCAACAGAACTCAACAATGTTTGCAACTTAAAAGGTTTAAATGATTAAATTAGAGTTTTTAACTCACAACCATGCATTTATTTAAATTATGGTAACAGGCCCCCTAAATAATTTTTAGAGTGAGGTTTAAAAAGCAGAAAGGTGTCTTAATTTTCATAAATTACTCAGTAATATGGTTTATTATTAAGTCAATTTCTATTTTATTGTATTGTATTGTATTGACACAGCTTGTATGTAACCCTGAGCATTTCTTAAACCTACCTTAGGTCCCGGTATGCCCCTTCCTGGAGGCCCAGGAACACCTTGAATTCCAACATTCCCTGGTTTTCCCTATTTTAAATGAAAGATACTGTAACTCAATATACTTCAAGTGAATACTGGCAATGGCAGAGACATTTTTCTTGATGTGGTATTTTCCATTTGTTAAGATGAATGGATTGTTTTCACCTTTGCCCCTGCTGGCCCAGCTGGTCCCAACGGTCCTGGTTGGCCTCTGGAGCCCCTCTCCCCTCGAACCCCCTATTGAAGGAAGATACAACCTATTTAGTACATTTAATGTGTGATCACCTCATCTGTGTGATCCTGTAATGTGTATACATACATATACAATAATGTTTAATAATCTTCAGTTTTCTCTGAAGAATCAATAAAGCACATCCATACATTACCTTCTCTCCTGGCAGGCCTCTTCCTGGAGGTCCGTCTTGTCCTTTGGTTCCTGGTAAGCCTATATCACCCTAAAGTAAACAAGATATCTTACAGTGTATTATAATATAATAAATATTTCTGATGTAAAGCTATCCCTCACTAACTTTCCATTAAGAGCATTCTAACCTTTGGTCCCATGGCTCCATCTTCTCCTGGTACACCTGCCTCACCTGGTAAACCTCGTAATCCAGGTTCCCCCTACGGCATCAACCCATAAACACAACTCTGATTTCACTACTTGATACTTTATTCTGTTCTTTCATGACAGTTTATTGAAATGACAACTCACTTTGGGTCCTGGTTCTCCAATTCCTCTTTCTCCAGGGGCTCCATGTTCTCCAGGGAAACCCTGTTTTCCCTGAGGAAAAAACAAAATGAAAACACATTGTTGATGGATGGATGGATGGATGGATGGATGTTTGCATGGTGCAGATTTACCTTTGGTCCCGGGAGTCCTATCCCAGGATTCCCTCTTTGACCAGGAGGACCAGCTGGTCCCTGATTCCCCTTTAGATATAAAGATAAACGTGACAATTAGGAATAGAAAGAGAGGTTATTTGGGTCTTATGGTGATTGGTCTGGCATTTCTAGTTGTTGCTAGGATTTTCTGGGTGATTTCTAGGATATTTCTAGTGGTTGCTTCTTGCTTGGGTCTTCTGGCTGGTTAGCTGGACATTTCTAGTAGTTGCTAGAAAGTGTTTTTCTAGTAGTTGCAAGTGGTTCTATTTGCATGTTTCCATTTATTTAGAAAATTAATAGCACACTTCTTCCAGCAAGCTGCATGATTTCAGGTATCATTCGTGTCTGTAGCACAAACCATGCATAGTATTTAGGGTTTAATCAAATATTTAACCCTATGTATGATCACTAGAAATAGTGAAGCTGGTCTCAGCTACTGTAGCACCACTAGTACAGCAAATATTGATATCAAAATGCAAAACCAGAAAAATAACACATACTTTCTCTCCTTGAATCCCCCTGCCAGGCATTCCTAATGGTCCAGGTGATCCAGGAGGTCCCGCATCGCCCTACAAGGATGGACTCAGGGTCTAAATTAAATGCATAATGGGTTTTTACACAGACAAGTAAGGTCTCACACAACTGTGACATACCTTTTCACCTTTAATTCCATAACCTGGGGGTCCACGTCCACCTGTAGCGCCGACATAGCCGCGGTCACCCTAAAAAACAAACACAACAACAGATTAAAAAGTGATATATCAATGTCTAAATAATAACATAGAGTTCTGAGCTGATTTGAGATGATTTTCTATGTAAACATAAAGGTTCTTTATTGGCATCTGTGGTTCCATGAAGAACCTTTAACATCCATGGAATCTTTCCATTCCACAAAAGGTTTTTATAGTGGAAAAATGTTCTTTAGATTATTAAAGTGTCCTTACAACAACTAAAGCTGCTCACCTTTGGCCCAGGAAGTCCTTCGCCTGGAGCTCCTGGGTTCCCCTGTGCTCCTGGTAAACCTGTAGGACCCTGCATTGATGCATGTATCATTATGTCATTATAATATATAGATGCATGTTTAAAAGTCATATGAGCTGTTTTTACTTACAGGTTGTCCTGGCTGACCTATGCCAACCTGACCAGGAAAACCTGGTCTTCCTGGGTTCCCTTTGTCTCCCTAGAACAACCACACCACAAGTAAGTTTAAGAGATCACAAAAACTGAATAGAAAACACTGCATGTAGGTTCTTACAGTGTGGAAAAGTGGAAAAGAACATACTAAAACTTCTGGAACAAGAAAGTGTCTCATTATAACTTATTTTGGATATTGATAAAAGCCTCCAAGTCACAACATCCCATAGAAAAGAAAAATCACTAATGATATCTCTTTTTATACTGTAGTAAAAACAGTAGTACTGTGAAATATTATTACAATTTCAAATAACTGTTTTATATTTTAATATATTTTAATTTATTCCTGTGATGCAAAGCTGAATTTTAAGCATCAGTACTCCAGTCTTCAGTGTCACATGAGCCTTTAGAAATCATTCTAATATGCTGATTTGCTGCTAAAGAAACTATTATTATTATTATTATTATTATTATCTATGTTGAAAACAGTTGTGGTGTGTAATATTTGTGTGGAAACTGTGATACATTTTTTTTTTCAGAATTTTTTTGATGAATAGAATGTTTAAAGAACAGCATTTATTTGGAAATGGAAATCTTTTGTAACATTATGTCTTTGCTGTCACTTTTGATCAATTCAATGCATCCTTTCTAAATAAAAGTATTAATTTCTTTCAGAAGTCCTGAGAAGTTTACCTTTGGACCAGGGAATCCGACTCCAATATCTCCCGGCGGGCCAGATGCACCAATCGGCCCTCGATCGCCCTAGGAGCAACCCGAAGGTCAATGATTCATTTGGATCTTCATATGAATTTAAAGACTGCTGAATTTTGTTTTCTGCTAAATCTCAGTCATCTTGGGTACATTTAACATTGCTACTTTTACTTTAAGTCGTAATATTCATAACAGGATACTATTAGCGTGAGGTACGATGAAAGGGTTCAGTACATGTTTTCTCTGATGTATATTCCAACTGACATTTACAGAGAATAAAGGCACCCCTTGTGTCTAACAGTTTTCAGGCACTCTTTGTTAAAGCTTCCTGGCCAAACACGAAAGGCAAAAGATCTGCGACACAGAAACATCTCTAAAATGTCATTCTTTACCACCAGATCTCTGTCTCTATTTAAGTCACAAATATCAGTTACAGACGTCTCACTGGCAAAGAAATGGATGATATGATCCTACTTTAGGTCCTGCTGGACCCTCATGTCCCTGGTCTCCTGGAGGCCCTTTCAGACCCTGGTGAAATAATGAAGAAATATGTTGAAAATGGTCTTGCACTCTCATGCATTCATTTTATGAATAGTTCACCTAAAAATGATTTAGACGAGTTTCTTCATCGAAACAGATTTGGAAAAATTTAGCATTACATCACTTGCTCACCAATGGATCCTCTGCAGTGAATGGGTGCCGTCAGAATGAGAGTCCAAACAGCTGATTAAAACAACACAGAAATCCACAAGCAATCCACACCCCTCCAATCCATCAATTAGCATTTTTGTTTGTAAGAAACAAATTTCTCCAAATCTGTTCCGATGAAGAAAAAAAATATTCTACATCTTGAATTGTCTGAGGATGAGTGTATTTTCTCATTTTTTGGTGAACTATTCCTTTAACAATTCTTCAACAATATGCCAATATGCAATAAGCACTAATAATAAAACAGGATAATATGGCATTTTTAGGCTGCTAGATGCCTGTTAAAATGTGGGTTTTGAGGGACTTGACCCAGTCAATATGAACTATTATGTCTCTTCACTAATCCCACTATACAAAGTCGTCCTCAGAAAAGAATAATATCCTGCAAGCCTGGATTCACTGCTTTACATGTGTACATTAGCATAGGATTACGAGCGATCTGCCGATCACATTCCATAAGTGCAGGGTGGGGAAACAGCCACGGACTGCCGTGATCACCACGTTTGTGATGAGACAACTTCTGATAAGACTAATGCATTTCATTTTATATTTATAAATGCTTATATATATATATATATATATATATATATATATATATATATATATATATATTATATAGAGAGTTTTTAGAGATTATGACGTGTCGGCTGTTTTGAGCTCTAAAAACATTCTGATTGTCAGCATCTCACTTACTGCTGTTTTTTTTTTTTTTTTTGGTATGTTTTAAGTTTAATTAAGCTTAATGTTTTTGTTTACAGATCAACTGTATCTAAAATAGATTTTCAGTAAATTAACTCAATATGGCAGTTGGGTACTAAAATGTGTCATTTCTACACTAGAATTGTCTCTTTATAAATAGTGGCATAAAAAGTAGTTATATTAATACAAAGTTCTTTCATGAAACTATAGATGGTGCAGGCCGATAGGTTCTAACTCAGTCTGATAATAATCATATCATTATTCACATGGCACAGCTGATTGGTTTCTTTTCACATCAGCAGGCAATGAGCTGCTTCTCAACATTCAAATACTTGGCTAGTGCTTGCTATAGCAGTTGCAACGCATTTCAGAAACCCTCCACCTTCCCCAGCTCCACCTGTATAGATCTACTATGGGGAAATTTCAAGTATGTTACATGGGGGTTATTTCATATATATATATACAGCAGCAGTATTTCCTACATGCTCACAGCAGCATGTCTGTGGATGTATTGGCAGTAGCAAGTCTTGGTGCTTGCTTTGCCGCAGCAGTGTAGCAGATCTATTCCGCCAAGACCAAACACATTAACATTGCCATGTTTATTACAATGCTAAACGATTAACAACTGCTAAAAGAGTTGTCATGACAGAACTGCAGTTATTTTCTAACTTAGTTAACAATAAGTTAACAATTATTTTCTACAGGGCAAAATGAAGAATGATGAAAGATCAACCTTTAAGAGCAATATTAATTAAAATTCATAAATACATAAATTCATTCAATGTGACTGTTTGTGAGATATGTCATAATTAAAACATTTTTGACCATAATTTTTGGCTGCTCTTGCAAATTTTTCCCAAATTTATTTATTTATTTAGTCAAAAATCTATTCTGTGTCAAAAAAATGTAATGGAAAAATATTCCATCATTTAGAACATAAATACCACAGAGAATTTAACACCACCTTTACAAAGACTTCTGCTAAGGTTTACAGTATCCAAATTAAATATTAAAATAATTGAATAAGTATCCCACAATATAAAAAACTGTGTATACTAATTCAGCTGAAACCTTCAGTGTGGCATACAGTATAATATGTCATGTGAATGGTAAATGTTTATACTGTGCCTGCTCTCCTCTGGGGCCCCTCGGCCCTGGAGATCCTTCGGTGCCCTGTGAAATACAATAAAAACTCTTTATTAATCATGTATTCTGTATGTTAGAATGCAAATATTTATAGGACAGTACAGAAGATATACCTTATGTCCTTTTTGCCCGGGTGGTCCACAGTTACCTTGATCCCCCTAAAACATGACTCAAGACTTAGTGATTGCCATATTAATTTAGCATACACTACTGGTCAAAAGTTTGGATATAATTAAGATGTTTTTGAAAGAAATCTCGTGTTCACCAAAGCTGCATTTATTCGATCCGAAACACAATCAGTAAAAAAAAAAATAAATAATATTGTAAAATATTATTACAATTTAAAATAACTGCTTATTATTTGAATATGTTTGAATATATAATTTATTCCTGTCATGCAATGATGAATTTTCAGCATCATTACTCCAGTCTTCAGTGTCACATGACCCCTACAGAAAGCATTCTAATATGCTGATTTGGTGGATTTAAAATACTATATTTAAATAACAATTATTTTAACATTTTACAGTATTTTTGATTAAATAAATGCAGCCTTGGTGAGCATAATATACTTCTAAAAACATTTTAAAAAATCATAATATATTCCAAACGTTTGACCAGTAGTATATACATTATCCAATCTTGTGTAAAATGGTTTCTCTTGCTGATCTGACATCAAGATCATTCTCGATGTGGCTGTTAATAAATTTATTGCAATAAGATATGTAAATGTGAAATATAAAACTGAGGTTTCACCTTATCTCCTTTGAACCCAGGTCTTCCCTGTGGATGAGGAACCAGGGACAAGAACAATGTTGGTCAGAGAGTCATTGATAACACAGACTGTATAAAGTGACCATATGAAGATGTGATGTACCTCTGGACCGTTGATTCCTGGAAGACCAGGTGGTCCTGTTTCCCCCTGTAAAACAGGTCAGACCAACAAGTCAACAACAGTAAACTACAGATCTAATAATCATAATTATGGGTAGTCATTTTCACCCTCACCCTTGAGCCTTTTTGACCAGGTGCTCCTTCATATCCTTGCTCTCCTTTTTTACCCTAAACAAAGTAGAGCGTTTCTCATGAATGACACTAATGAATGAAAATTGCCTCAATTTCATCTCAGTGATACTCACAGGAGCTCCTGGAGGACCACGTTCACCTTTCTCACACAAACACACCGGTGGCCGTGGACACTAGCAGGAAAAATATGAACGACAGGTAGTTTGCAGTAATCATTTATTAAGTGTTAACCTTTTTTGGTGTAATATGCTTTCCTTAATCAAGTCAAGTCTTCTTGATAGTCCAGTACTTACTTCATTCTTTGCAATTATTTCCTGAGAAAAATGAGAAGAGAAATAAGAATTAGAACACAAATCTATAATGGTACCAAAAAAAATGTAATTTATTGCCAAATATCATGCATGGCATGGGAAAATTTATGATGCATTTCTAAGACTTGTGTTGTGCAATCACAGACAATGCTTGGCATTTCATGAGCGGCAGCCCCTTCTGTGTTTCTGTGGAAAATCCCCCACACCCACTGATGAACCATGAACCATGCCTCGGGTCAGCAGACTGAACACTGGATCTCAAACCCTCACAAATCAAATCTAGATGCCTATTTCTGAGCATCTATTATCTGACCCAAAATAAAAGCAATATTTTCTGTAGCCTGGAATATAGAAATAGAAAGCAAAAGCTATTTCTTGAATCAAAGCTAAAGGAATGAGTGGCATTTCAGCTGGAGTTCAAGTGAAAGAGAAATGAGTGGAGAGTGACTATGCGTATGCCAAGATGTTTTGAGCACTTATTATTACCATATTGCTTTCCAAATATGCAATATGGGTGGCTGCTTGGTGGTTTCTTATTGACCTAAGTCACACGTGTGTGTTTATCAGCATTTTACACTGTATTTGAACATGGCTATTCAGAATATAGAGTAATGGGTGGTATATAAAAATATAGTTTAGATTTTTTGATGATATAACAATCAATCAGTTTAGATTCAGAATTTAGAATTATCCAAAACTATTCTGGGTTAGATTTTTAATTTTCATAGAGTTTCTTTGTGTTTCTTTTGATTATTTTTGATTGTTAAAATGTGTGCTCTGGAATGCAAAACTGCTTACTCCAGAGTATTAGTGGGTCATTTGTATTTTTACTTGTTTGTTTATTCATTTCTCTCTTTAGGTATAAGGCTGCACAAATAATTAAAATAAAGTTGAAACAAAAATATATTACAAATTATATATTGCTAATATATTTTAATAATAATTTTATATTAGATTTGTAATATTTTTTATAAATGTTAATTAGAATAAGTAATTTTCTGTTGCACAAGGTGATTTTGCGTTTGCATATTTATATATATTTATATAATTCTTTATGAGATTTTTAAATTAGATTTTTAATATTCTTATACATTTTAATTACAATAAGTAATATTCTTTTAATTCAACCGGTGATTTTGTGTTTGCATAGAAATGATATATAAAGAAGTTATATATGTGTTTCATGAAATATTACATTTTTAATATATTTTGATATTAGTATATTCTGTTGCACAAGGTGATTTTGTGTTTGCATAGTGTGTGTGTGTGTCTGTATCTATCTATCTATCTATAAATATTACATTTTTAATATTTTTTATTATACTAATTCATAATTTATATTAGCATACTCTGTTCTGTCACACTAAGTGATTTTGTGTGTTTGCTTAGAAGCTCATAAAATCATGACTTCTTTTGATGCAAAATGCTGATGTATCTCAGTAGTGATTGAAGTGGCGTGCAGGTCTTAAAATTTTTTGAAAAAAAAAAAAATTATTAAAAAGTATTAATTGCATTTCTCAATGAGTATTGATTGTTTGTGTTTATTGTACAATTGAATTGGGCTATGTGAATGCATCTTCACATTCTATTTTATTTTTAATAATTTATTCGTATTTATAATATGGGATCTGATCTTGCTAAACCTAATGAGTCTGACAGATGAAGTGAATGTCTCACGAGCTGCTGCAGGAGCCGTTCCTCCAGTTTTGGGTCAGTGAGGCTGTGGAAGTACTGCTGCGCTGGGCTGCTCGCTACGACCCGCAGTTTGGCACTGTTGACGTTGTCCTTTGCCAGGTTTGATAAGCCAATTGTGAAGATCTTAATGTTGTGGCCTTTAGCCTCGGCGACCGCCATCATGATGTCAGGATTCCGCGGATGGTCGATGCCGTCGGTCATGAGCAGGGCAACCCTCACACTTTGCTCCTTGGTCTCTCTGGTGAAGAGTTGAGTGGCGTTGGATATGGCATATGTGGAGTACGTTCCCTGGCCAATGTAGATGGCGTCCTCCAATCTGGCCAGGAAGACGTCAAGGTCCTGCCAGTCTTTGAAGTGCTGGTTGATATGGACTGAGCTGCTGTAGTAGATGAGCGCCATACGGGTTTTCAGATGCCAGTTAGACACCTGCATCTGTTCCACTCGCTTGCTGAAGAAGCGCACAAATGCTTTCTCTTGATCGAACAGAAGGCCCTTTGCACTCTCCGAGCTGTCCAAAATGAATGCGATCTCTAGTGTGCATACTAACTCTGAAACCAGAGAAAAACAAACCATAAACACACACTTTATTGGCATCATTGGTTCCATGAAGAACCTTTAACATCCATGGAATCTTTCCATTGGCCAAAATGTTCTTTAAGGTGGACAAAGTTTCTGCAGATTATTATTCTTTTAAGAAATATTCACTGAAAGGTTCTTTGGGCAACCAAAAATCGTTCTTCTGTGGCATTGCTGTGAAAACCGTCTTTTGCAACCTGTAAATTTAACCCTGTAAAGCCTGACATATTAAATAATAGTCAGTTTTTGTTTTGTTTTTTTGCATTTTTTTAATGGAACAGTTTATTGAATCTTTAGACAAAATAATAATAATAAAAGTTGGTGTATGTTTATTTATATGGACGGGGGGGTGCAATGCAATAAATAATGATTGAGACATTCTTCCAAAAAAACTACAAGTCTAAATTCTACAATTCCTACAAACTTACAATTCTACAAGTCTTAAATCCTGTATGGATAATTAAGTAAAGTTTCTTCAGTCCAGTAAGTGTTCATCTTAAAATATTACAATAAGAAAGTTGTTTTTACTGTTATTTTATAGATATTTTTAGTTCTCCTTCGAACGTGTACTTCACGTTGTGTATGGGGTAAACACCAATGGCAATTTAGCCTGCCAGAAAGGGCGGAGCCGACGTGTATATAAGTCGGCTCACATCGCCATTTCATCAGAAGGATCATCTCCTCGCTGACTCTGCAAGAAGCCGACGAAAGAAGACGAAAAGAAGCTCAACCCACTCGCCGTCATTGAAGAGCCCCGGCAGAGGACGAGTCTCCTCTGCGGCCATCCGGTGCTTTCTAAAAGACCAAATTAGAACAAATTTCCAGAGCGCATTTTTGCAAATGCCACGCCGCGAGTGCGGCTCGAGTCAAATGGGCACAGTGAGTGTGTCGCCTGCCTGGGCAACACCAACACAGAGGCTGCACTCGCTGACGGCTCATGTTCTCATGACATGATCTATCGCTATCTGCAAGTCCATGGCCAGCCTGGTGGACCATGGCCCACGCCCTCGACTAGTTCTGGACCTTGAGCCCCAGAAGCCATCCTGACCCATCAGAGAGGAAGAGGAGAGGGTCAGTTCTCGCCTTGGCCGGAACTCCCTCAAAAACAGATCGCTTTTACACTCCATCCCTCCAAACACCTCTGAGCGATGGAGCTTTGTTTCCCGCGGGTCACGCCCTGAAGGTACAGCGTGTACCCGAATGTTTTACCGCTGTGATCATTCGCAAAATTAGATCCACTTGCATCCCGGTTCAAGGCCTGGGCAGCCATACCAGGTGTGTCAAGCTGAGTTGTAAAAACAATTCAGCGAGGCTACTCGCACCAGTTCGCTCGCAGGCCACCTCGTTTCAGAGGTATTCTTCACACTTTGGTTCAAGACAACGAACATGTTCTCCGACACAAAGTGCAAACACTGCTTGCAAAAGGTAGTACCTCCAGTGAACAGCGAGTCAGGCTTTTACAGCCACTTCTTCCTCGTTCCCAAGAAAGATGGCGGGCTGAGACCAATTCTGGATCTCAGACATCTGAATCGCTCGCTTATGTGCAGGCCATTCAAGATGTTAACTATCAAACAGATCCTCGCGCACATTTGCCCTGAGGACTGGTTTTTGACAGTGGACCTGAAAGATGCTTACTTTCACATCCACATAGCCCCCCATCACAGACTGTTCTTGAGATTCGCATTCGAGGGAGTAGCCTACCAATATACAGTCCTACCATTTGGACTGTCTCTGGCCCCTCACACTTTTACGAAGTGCATAGACGCAGCTCTTTCCCCTCTGAGGCAGATGGGAATCTGCATACTGAACTACCTTGACGACTGGCTGATCCTGGCCAGATCAGAACGGGAATTAGTCACTCACAGAGCGCTGTTACTCAGCCACTTGGAGCGCCTTGGGTTGAACATCAAACTTCTGAAGAGTCATTTGTCACCCAGACAGCGAGTGGTCTTTCTGGGGACGATTTTGGGCTTCGGTCATGCCGGAACGGTCCCTGGCTATTCGGTGACTGGCGGCGTCCCTAAAACGTCTCGTCTCCTCAGGGTTTTCTAGAGGCTGCTCAGCCTCATGGCGGCCGCCTCCTCTACGATTCCCTTGGGCCTGCTTCACATGCGGCCTCTCCAATTTTGGCTCAAAGCCAGAGTCTCGTCCCACGCTTGGCGCCTGGGCCGCTTTTATATCAAGGTAAACCATCGCTGTATCAAAGCTGTGGCCCCTTGGACAACTTCACGCCTGTTTCAGTCAGGTGTACGGTTGGGACTGACCTCCAAGAGGAAGGTGGTTATGACAGACGCTTCCAACTCAGGTTGGGGAGCTCTGCTGGAGGGCAATCCGGCGTCCGGCTCCTGGTCAGCCCCGGAACGGCGCCTGCATATAAACTGTCTAGAGCTCCTAGCAGTTTTTCTGGCCCTAAAAACCTTCCTGCCGGCCATACGGGGGCACCATGTCCTGGCCCTTTCGGACAACATGACAGTGGTAGCCTACATCAATCGCCAAGGCGGTCTGAGGTCTCTCTCCCTTTACAGGTTGGCTCGACGCCTCCTATTCTGGACACAGAATGAACTCCTTTCTCTAAAAGCGGTTCACGTGCCGGGCAGTCTGAACCAGGGCGCAGACATGCTGTCCAGAGGCAATGTGGCTCTGGGGGAATGGACCCTACATCCTCATACGGTTCAAGAAATCTGGTCTGTCTTCGGGAAGGCAGAGGTAGATCTCTTTGCCTCAGAAGAGAGCTCTCACTGCTCAACCTATTCTTGATACAGCGAGATGCTCTGGCCCATGATTGGCCTAGTGCTTGGCTGCACGCCTTCTCCCTGATAGGCCTGCTTCCTCAGGTCACCAAACGGGTCAGGGAGACGAAATGCTCAGTTCTCTTGGTGGCTCCACTCTGGAGGAACCAGGCTTGGTTCCCCGAGTTAATGCAGCTCTCAGTAGCAGCCTCGTGGCCAATACCACTGAGACGAGATCTTCTCTCGCAGGCAAAAGGCATGATTTGGCATCCCCGGCCAGAGCTGTGGAGCCTTCATGTATGGAGCCTCGACAGGAGCCTACGCTGCTCCCAGCAAGAGTGAACGATACCATTTTAGAGGCTAGAGCACCATCTACAAGACACCTTTACGCCCTTAAATGGTCAGTCTTTTGTGTCTGGTGTACTGCACGAAGCCTGGACCCGGTATCTTGTGACGTGTCCCACGTGCTAACCTTTCTACAAGAGTTGTTGGACAATGGGCGCCCCTTCCACTCTCAAAGTTTACGTGGCAGCTATCGCAGAGAATCATTCCCTCAAAGCTGACCATTCGATCGGCAAAAACAATCTGATCGTTAAGTTCTTGAAGGGTGCCCAGAGATTAAATCCTCCTCGTCCTCAGACTGTTCCGATCTGGGACTTGTCAATAGTCCTCAGGGCCCTACAGGGTCCTCCCTTCGAGCTGCTACATTCGGCCGAACTACGCCCTTTGTCGTTAAAAACCACTCTGCTACTGGCACTAGCATCGGTCAAGCGAGTGGGTGACTTACAAGCACTGTCAATCAGTGCTTCCTGTCTGGAGTTTGGGCCTAGCGACTGTAAAGTCGTCCTCAAGCCTAGACGTGGATACGTTCCGAAGGTGCTCTCAACTCCGTTCAGAGCCCAGGTTATTACCCTTCTGGCGCTCTCCGCTGCAGACGGTGAGCAGGGTCCTAATGTTCTCTGCCCTGTTAGGGGCTTGAGAATATATCTTGAGCTCTCCAACATGTTCAGACAGTCGGAGCAACTTTTCCTTTGCTTTGGAGGGTGCTCTAAGGGGTTCCGGTTACAAAGCAAAGATTGTCCCACTGGATAATTGATGCTATAGTCTTGGCTTATGGCTCAGAAGATTTGCAATGCCCCATAGGTGTGAGGGCCTACTCCACTAGAGGAATGGCCTCCTCCTGGGCATGGTCCAGCGGAATCTCTATTGGTGAGATATGTGCGGCCGCCGGCTGGTCGTCGCCGTCCACGTTTGCCAGATTTTACAGCCTAGATGTCCCTTCTCTCCAGGCATGGATTTTATTGGCTTAAACTGCTTGAACTGCTTATTTCTCCCTATGGTGGAAATAGCTATGTCCAAAGTCCTCAGCTACACTTGGGACTCAGTTGGCTCATGTTCTCTAGGGGCCCTTAACTTAAGTGCTCTGGGACTGGGCTCACAGAGCAGCTTAGTCTGCTTCTGCTCATAGCACGGCGTGATTGGATTCATTCCCCATACACAACGTGAAGTGAGCATTCGAAAGGGAACGCTCCGGTTACTGACATAACCTCAGTTCCCTGAGATAAGGGAACGAGCATTGTGTCACTTGCTGTGCTATAAGCTGCACACGAAACGATGACTGTCGCTTCAGTCGAATGATTCTGATGAAATGGCGCTGCAAGCCAATTTATATACACATCGGCATTGGTTTGTGCAGCTACACAAACGTGAACAAATCAGGCTTCAGTAACAGAGTAAACAGTGTATGTGTACCCCATACACAACGCTCGTTCCCTTATCTCAGGGAACCGAGGTTACGTCAGTAACCGGAGCATTATTTTAAGATTTAATATGATACTAAAATGCATAAAATGCAAATGTCATTGGGTACAAAAGTTTGTGACAAGTAATAAAATTGATTTTATTTTGCCTTTTTTCTAATTGATTCTAAAATTGCTTATTAAAAATTACATTATCAGCATAACAATTTGAGTGAAAAGTTTTTTATTTACTCTCATTAAGTCTTTTATTTACTCTCATTGCAGTCTAGAAGAAACATCTAATAATCATTTTTATACATGCAACACTAAGCCAACACAATAAACAATACTCTGACACCTAATGAAACACTGATGCGTTTACCATTGTCCTGTTTTGTGGTGAGATTGTTCAGTGTTTCTCCAGACTGTCTCCTGTTCTGGCATCTGGCCGCTGGTACAAGCAGCCAAAGCAGCAGGCACAGAAAAAACTCCATGGCCATGCTTTCATTCATATCTAACCTTAAAGACAATCAAAGAAAAGCCTTTAAGACCTTTTGTGCATGTTAAAAATGTGTTCATATTGCACATTCTGCATTTCAATGACCAACACAAGTAGCTATAAAATAACTTTCATGTTGTTTGAAAATATACTTTTTGTGCTAGATGTTCAAACACAAGCTCGTCCTTGGATATTTTTAAACAAATGTAATAAATTTTAATAAATCAGGCGATGAATCAATAAGGTCAGATGCAATGTTCAATTCTATGTTTAGTTTTGTCATATAATGCTGAAATGTTTTAAGCAGTTTATAATACCTAAAAATGAGTGAAACTAATATCAGAACAATAATATGCAGAAAATATAAAGCAACTTACCTAGCCTGCAAATCTAGGGAGTATCCACATGCTCATGTCTCCTGTATGGAGCACATTCTGTTCTGACTGACTTCAGTCCTGTGCTGAACATCAGCCCAACATCACAGTCCCAACAATCTGATGCCTGACTGAACACACACACACTTGTTTCGCTATCCTTGTGGGGACTTCCATAGGCGTAATGGTTTTTCTACTGTACAGACCGTATGTTCTATTGCCCTACACCAACCCTACACCTAAACTTAGCCCTCCCAGGAGACATTTTGCATTTTTAGATTTTCAAAAAACTTCATTCTGTGTGATTTATAAGCTTCTTTACCCGTGGGGACCTCAATTTAGGTCCCCACCGTGACACGAGTCCCCATGAGTCTGTGTCTATTCAGGTTTAAGTCCCCACCTGAATAGAAAAACAGGTACACACACACACACACACACACACACACACCCTGTACAGCACAGGACAGTCATAACTTAAAACATAAAAAAAACATAAAAAAAGTTTATTTACATATTTTCAGGCTCACAATAATATTAAATACATTTACAGTACACCTGTTGTATTATAGTATAGAAACATAATAAGCTTTATTAGATATTTTGGTAATTCAGTGTGGCGTTAAACAGGAGTTGAGCAATGTAAACTCTCTACTTTTTTCTCATGTTTACGTGTTTTGGAGATGTATACTGAGAGATTGTTTGGAGGACAATAACAATTTCTCCAAAAGCTTCTGTTCCTTGATAACAATTCATATAAACGACGCCCCCGTGAAATCTGGAAAACATGCAGGAACCTCCTGAGATGTGACTCATCTGAAGTGTTCCAAGACTTTTAAAAAGATAGTTCACTTATATTTCATTAATTACTCATCCTCATGTTCTTCCAAAATTTGTTTGCATGTATTTTTGTGAAACAAATTATTATTATGATTATTAATATGAAATGATCATGATAATAATGATGTGCATGGAAAAACTTGTCATGTTGTACAAAAAAAGATGAGAGAACAAGGAGACTTGGGATGAGAAGACAATACACATAAAATTTCAGCATTTAGAAGTCATAGAAAAACCTTCACTTATCACTAATTCCAAATAAGCTGTTTATGTTTGTTATTGTGATTCTTTTTCCCCCCAAAATGTTTGAGATTTACATAAAATTAACATCACTAAACTTTGCATGAATAATCCTGTAGAGGGCAGTGAAGTTTTCAAATCAAAATTTAATCTAAAGCTTCAACCACATAAGAAAAGATAAAAAAATTGAAATTATAACATACTAAGTCATAGAAACTCATAATTATGACATAAAAATTATGACAGAAAGTCAATAATTCTGAAATAAAAGGTTAAAATTGTCACAAAAGTCAAATTTATAACAAAAAGCCATAATTGTGATATAGAAATGTGACATTGACATTATATAATATATTAACATTATGTATGACTATAACATTAAGTCGTAATTAAGAAACTGACATGAAAAGTCAAACTCGAGATAAAATGACAAAAATTCAGTTACGACATAATTAGACTTTTCATGCCATGCTTTTTTTCCCTCATAATTTAGACCTTTATCTCATCATTTTTTTAGATATTCTGTCATAATTTTGACGTTGTAATCTCAGATTTTTGACTTTTCATGGCATAATTAAGATTTACCAGAGCATTGTTTTTTTTTTTTTTGGTGTGTGTGTGGCGAAAATGAGTTTACTTTTCCGTATTTCACACGTTTGATTTTTATAGATTAATTTGCTTATTTTACGTATTTACCAGGAAGACTTAACTGTTGAGACAGAGGTTATTAGGTTTAGTTCTAGGTTCCCGCTGAAAGAATGTAATCCTCGTTCTTCTCTGCTCGTCGATGTCTGTTATATTCATTAGACGGAGTGGGACTTTTATTTTGTGTGTTTCTGTCACGTTGTGTTTACAGTCTGCACTGCTTCCGACTTCACGCGACCTAAACAAACTTCAGCATGTTTGCACGTTAAATGTGAGTTTATATTTATCAAACGCTCATGAACACAGCTGTCATATATTTATATTTTATAGCATGGTTTATTCTGTGTCTTCATATAGTGACTGGCGTCTGTCATTAGCTGTTTCTGGTTTAGAAAAGGTTGATATGGTTAGTTTAGCTATAGCTGACCGGCTAACTCACTGTTATTAAAATCAAGACAGAAGAATATTAAATCACATTTTCACTCTTTACTTCTTTATCAAGAAGCAGTTTTTTTTGTCTTCAGTTATTTAATATTTACAACTTAGCACGAAGTGATAAAAATTATGAGGCGATCTTATTAATGATTTTAGTTTAATGTTTATTTCAACACATTAAACTCATGGCTTAAACAATCTATTTGAATTTTCTCTTAATTTTGGTGAAGTCTTGGTAACATTTGTTTTCATTACCTTTATTTCGTGTGTCAATGTTTAACTTTAACCCTTTTATGTATGAATTATGAAATCATAAAGGGAAACATTCTTGTATACACACACACACATACAAGAATATTACACAAATAATAGTAACAAAAATAATGAAATAATGCAATTTAATAAAAAGCCATAATAAATTAAAATTAATGAATAATAATAAATAATACAATTAATTATTAATAACATTTTATTAGCAATATAATTGTATTATTATATAGATTGTTATTATATTATGATATAAAATAACTACACACACACATATATATATAAAATATAAAAATTATAAATATATAATATATTTATAATATAATATAAATATATGAATTAATCCAAGTATTGGTAAAATCGGTGAGGTGTGTAAGTGCTATATAAATAAGATGCTTTATCATTCGCAGGTATCTGCACTGAAGAAACCACTGTCCTGCCATGTCGAGCGGCTATAAGCCAGATATCCTGTGGTCTCCCCATCACGCAGACCGCTATGTGATCTGCGACACTGAACTCAGTCTGTATCGGATCGGACCTGCAGGAAGCTCCGAGACCAAAGCCGGCGCCCTTCCGCTATCCGAGGAGACAGCGGCCACACTGCTGGCCATCAACTCTGACACTCCGTATATGAAATGTGTGGCCTGGTATCCCAAACATGAGCCGGAGTGTTTGCTGGCTGTGGGACAGGCCAACGGACGAGTCGTCCTGACCAGTCTGGGACAGAGCCACAGCTCCAAATGTAAGGAGCTGGTGGGTAAAGAGTTTGTACCTAAACATGCTCGACAATGCAATACACTTGCATGGAATCCAGTGGACAGTAACTGGCTGGCGGCTGGTTTGGACAAACATCGGGCTGATTTTTCTGTTCTCATATGGGACATAAGTAGTAAGTTTTCTCCCGAAACGGTTCCTGCTGAAAAGGTTCGTCTGTCTGGAGATTTGGACTCTGGGTTGGTGATGACCAAACCGCTGTATGAGCTCGGACAAAATGATGCATGTCTTTCTCTTTGCTGGCTCCCTCGTGACCATCAAAAGTTACTCCTGGCTGGGATGCATCGAAATCTGGCCATCTTTGACCTGCGTAACACCAGCCAGAAGACGTTTGTGAACACCAAAGCCATCCAGGGTGTAACGGTGGATCCTCACTTTCAGGATCGTGTTGCGTCCTTCTTCGAAGGCCAGGTGGCCATCTGGGATTTGCGCAAATTTGAAAAACCAGTCTTTACTTTGACCGAGCAGCCCAAACCTTTGACTAAAGTGGCATGGTGTCCCACTCGCATGGGCCTGCTGGCCACGCTCACGCGGGACAGCAACATCATCCGGCTGTACGACATGCAGCACACACCCATGCCGTTCGGCGACGAGGTTGAACCCACCATCATCGAGCGCAGCGTCCAGCCCTGCAGCGAGAGCATCATCAGCAGCTTCGCCTGGCATCCGTCCGCCCAGAACCGCATGGTGGTGGTGTCACCCAGCCGGGTCATGAACGATTTCACCGTGTTCGAGCGCATATCTCTGGCCTGGAGCTCCACCACGGCGCTGATGTGGGCGTGCGGGCGGCACCTGTACGAGTGCGTGGAGGACGCCGGTCAAGGGGCGGCCGCTGCTGAGAAGGACATCGCCACTAAGATGAGGGAGCGAGCACAGTCGCGTTATGGCCACGACACCGTGCAGGTGTGGAGGAACCACGTGCTGGCCGGAGGAGACGACCCGCAGCTGAGGTCGCTCTGGTACACACTCCATTATATCCTTCACTGCAGCGCTGCCGCATTACACGAGACGATTGAACCTTTCAAAGCATATTGTGTCAAAGTTATTGTAGAATGTTTATCTGAAAACCAAATTATTTCTTGTTTCAGGATGTTTTGCTATTTACTTGATTTATGTTGGATTATTATTATTATTATTATTATTATTATTATTCATTTTTTAGATATTGTTTATTTTATTATCTGACTTTTGATAACATATAATAATATAACATAAATAAAATATATCACATTATTAATTAAATATAATTATATTATATATATATATTTAATTTAGTATACATTATATTGCATACATATAATAATTTTATTAGTAGTTGTAGTGGCCTGACTTTTGAATAGACAAAAATAATAGTAATAATAATAAAAAATAACAACAATAATAATAATAATAAATAAATAGCTTTTGAATAGACAATAATAATAGTAGTAATGAAAAAATAATACATAATAAAAAAACGTTACTCTTATATATTTATTTATACATTACTATACATATATATGACTTTTAAATAAACAATAATAGTAATAGTAGTAATAATGAAAAAAATACATACATAATAAAAATAATATTGTTACTCTTATATATTTTTAAATGGTAATATGTGTGTGTGTTGTAAGTACTTTTATCAAGTAAGTTAGGGTTTAGCTTTTAAAGAATCGAATCTTAAAAGATTCAAATTGATTTAACTGAACTGATTCAAATTTCCTATACACTTCGCTGGCTCCGTCCAGCGAATAGCTCGACTCAGTGTATTTTTACCAACTCTGTTAATTCTTGGCCACAGAATAACACGAAATTTGGTATTTAGATAATTATGAGCTATTGTAGCGTTCTCTTTTAGGCAATGTTTGAATTCTAAGACTCACAACACAAGACAACGTTTCTTTGTAATAAAATACAATTTATTGAGCTATCTCCTACGGTTGCATGAGACTAAATGATCTAAACACACACATACAAGTCAACGGAATTATGCATAGTTGTGAGTTATGAAGGAAGTCTCAACTTCGGTAGTTATCAGAAAGTCAGCAAAGCAGAGCTTAGTTCTGTCTTTCCCATTAATAACAACTTTGCGCCGTTTTCAGCCAATAGATAAGAGATTTTGTTTTACTTGTTTAGAAGGTTGCGGCGGAGTCTCCTCCTAGTCTGGTTGAGGGAATCCCCGGGCTTAGCTGATTGGCTGGCGAACTGTTGTTTGTCTGACCTCTCTTAGGGAATCCCGGCCGTGATTGGTGGGTTGCCTGGTTGGATGAGACGCGCTAGAAGTTCACTTTCCTTTCTCGGTTGCAGAAGTTGAAGATTTCAGAAATCACAAAGTTTTCTTGAAGAGCTTGAAGTTTGGAATGAGGTGATGGTTTGATGCGGCGTATGAGCGCACAAGTTGAAGCAGTTTTCAAACCATGGCAAAGAGCGCTGATCCTTAGTTGAACATTAGATTTTAAGCAGGCCACATTAGGCCCACCCCAGAGCTGGGGTACCAATCCGCTTGTTGCAAGGAGGAGCTCAGCTTCCTAGGCTCCGTTTCTCTGCATAAATTAACGAGCTGCCCCTGTTATCACGTGACCGAAAATCCTTGCAGGGTTTTGTTAATAAAATTGATAAACGTTATAACGTTACGGGATTTACCTAATTTCTACATTTCATCCACACAGAGTTGTTGCAAATAAAATATACTTTCGTTTAACACCAAGCATGACACACACACACACACATTCATACCCTCATAATACATAGGTTAAAATGGTACCGACCTTATAATGGATAGATTAACATAGCGTATGTTTTACTAACATATCAAGCACATCTAAGGCATAACACACGTAATTTGGGAATACATTTTCATTACTTAAAAGTCCCGAATGTTGTCTTTTGGAGTTTTGCCGCACTTTTGAGTGTTTTCTTTGTCTGTCCGAAAAAGGCAAATTTTCAGGAATGCACCCGAGGAGGGGCCGCAAGTGTCCCGAGGTCAGAAGGTGTCCGGGAGGGTAGTTCTGGCATATGTTTAAGTCAGGACTATGACTGTAAATCCATCGCGTGTTTGTTGATAAGTTTGTCAATTTATACGTTGGCTGGTCAAGGGTCCATTTATCATCTGGATCTGGTATCTTTCCTGCCAGAAGTTTCCTTTGTTCTGCGTTGGTGAAGTTGATTCTCTTTAGCAGTTCTGATCTCTGAAGAGATAAGGATTAACAAGACAGGATCTTGGTCCAGAGGCATCATCTTGGATCCTTAGTTACTTTTACGACTCTCAGAGGTAAAATCAGAGATTCACTCATTACTCTGGAATGAGTCTGTTCGTTGTATATGTGTGTCCGTTCAAGGATCTCCTACAGTGTGTGTGTGTGTGTGTGTGTGTGTGTGTGTGTGTGTGTGTGTGTGTGTATGTATATATGTATATGTATATGTATGTCTTTGTAACTTTTTACTAGTTTAGCATACAGTCTGGTTCTGGCCATGCTGACATTTCAGAAAAGTGCAGAAGATTTTTTTTTTTTAACTATACTGTAATTTCACTTTAAAAAAAAATCTTTTTTGAATCAAACAGTCTGTGGCATTTGACATTGAAACTAGATTCAGTTTTAACAACTGCATAAACATGAAATTCTTTTGAGAAATCTCCACAGTTCTTATGAATTTATTATTTGTTAATCCCTGGAGTGATTGGTTCATTTTTGTCGTCATTTTCTTGTTCATATGGTCTTGTTCTTTTTGATATCTCTATATTTCCTATGCAAGTTTTACTTATGAAACAGTACACTGAAAATGTGGAGCAGAAGCAACAGAGCAATAAACAGTCACTCATCTACTCAGGCATCAAAAACATCGTCAAGTCCAGCTCTGGTAAGTGTGAACGGCACAATATCTGTTCTGATCACATTTTCTGTGAACATAACGATGATTGTTGTATTGATGAGCAAAAAGTCATTGCGCTGTACAGTAGAAGTATTTCTCATAGACATCTGCTAAATGCCTCAGTCAGGCTCATGGTATCTGTTACTGGAGGCCCTCTAAAGAAATGTCTCTCTCAGGCACTACAGAGACACGGCGCTGCTGGTCAGGTTCAGACAGGCAGACTGATGTACCGCGGTACCACAGCGAGGAGCGCAGTCTGGCCCTGCAGTTGTGTGGCTGGATCAGTCGAGGGCCCGACATCGATGTGGAGCCCTTCCTGAAGTCTCTGGAGCAGGAGGGCGAGTGGGAGAGAGCCGCTGCTGTCGCCCTCTTTAACCTGGACATCCGACGGGCCATTCAGATTCTTAACAAAGGAGCTTCAGCAGAGAAAGGTACAGGACTGGACTGGAGGAACATTGTCCAGCCAGTGACAGTGACTAGAAAACTCACAATCTCACAAAACATGTCAAGAAATGGTCAATGGCTTTTCTTCTCCCAAAAAAAAAAAGAAAAGAAGAAAGGAATTATATTTTGCAGCGAAAATGAAGCGTAATTTAAAGTTTTTTTTGCACAGTTACATTATTTGTATGCCAATTAACCACATTTTTCTCCTCAATTCCTGTACTGCAAAAAAAACAAAAAAACAATAATGCAATAAAATCAGATATATATGTAAATATATAACATCTATTTATACATAACATTTTATATATATAACATCATTTATATTTTGAATTTGGTTTTTATATTTTTAGTTTTCACTTTAATTTTAGTAAAAGTTTTAGTAATTTTGTTTTGTGGTAATTTTGTTTTATTTTTTTTAAATATGTCTATATAGTGTTTATTCATTTTATTTAATATTTATTTTTAGTAATTTCAGTACTTTAACTTAAACTAAATGAAAACGAGAAATGCTGCCTTGGCAAATTTAATAAAATACTTTTTTTTTTTTTTTTAAATATTTTATTAAAATTTTTATGGTTTTAGTTTTAATTAATGATAACCCTGATATAAAATATAAATTTCTATTTTTCTTACCTCTTAATTTGGGTAGAAATGTTACCTGGACATGTGAGTGTCATGTCCAAAACATTTTTAACTGATGCCAAACATTTTTTTTTTAATGATATGATGACCAATATTATAAATGTGTGCTACTGTTTTTACCTCTTTAGTGTTCACACTAAAACTACAGTCTGTCATTTTACATGTATCAAAATGCAATGCACAGTAAAAAGATGCATTACTAGACACATAATAAGCATACACAGTATGAAATGGAGAAAATAAGCCCTGATATCTGTATAAAAATGTCTCTATTGGCTGATAACGATATATAATTTATCTCTATTAGGGAGTTATTTAAATGAGATGACATCGGAACAATTTTGAATAACTTGGTCATATAGAGAGACAGATATTCATATTTCTCTAGGGGATTTACAGGAAGTCTTGTCCTCGAATAAATGTTAGAAGTGCTGTGTGAAATCCAGGCTTGACAGAAATACTGAACACCATCAGCTGCCTGTTTGCAATCAAAAGTGATCCTTATATACTGACAAAATGACAAAAGCATGGCTTATTTTACACAATGATAGCTGTTTAATATTAAATGCCCTAAAGCCGCAGATGCATATGGCATATGGAACTGTTTGCTTATCATATTTTGCCTGTTGTTTGAGTTTTAAGCATAATTTGTTTTGGCTTTGGTAAACAGATCTAATCTTTTATAATCTTTATAAAGGGTGTGTTTTTTTTACACCTATTGCCAATAAGGCTTTTGTCTTTGCATTGTGTTTTGTTTGCCCTCATCCAAATGGCATATATTGTTCTTTCTTCCTTAGAACACAAAAGGAGAATTTCACAGTACGTCCATATATATATATATATATATATATATATATATATATATATATATATATATATATATATATATATATATATATATATATATATGTATGTATATATATATATATATATATATATATATATATTACACACACAGTTGTGCTCAAAATTATTCAGACCCTTGGTAAATATGACCAAAGGTGGCTGTGAAAATAAATCTGTATCATTAATCCTTTTGATCTTTATTTTAAAAAAATTACAAAAATCGAACCTTTCGTTGGAGAATAAGAATTTAAAATGGGAGAGAAATCTCATAATGAAATAAATGTTTTTTCTCTAATACACATTGGCCACAATTAATCATACCTTTTATTCAATACTTTTTGAAACCTCCTTTTGTCAAGATAACAGCTCTGAATCTTCTCTTATAATGCCTGATGCGTTTGGAGAACATCTGACGAGAGATCAGAGACCATTCCTTCATCCAGAATCACTCCAGACCCTTTAGATTCCCAGCTCCTTGTTAGTAGTGCTTCTCTTCAGTTCACCCTACTCATTTTCTTTAGGGTTCAGATCAGAGGACTGGGACGACCATGGCAGAAGCTTGGTTTTGTTCTCAGTGACCCATTTTTGTTTTGATGTTTGTTTGTAGATCATTGTCCTGCTGGAAGACCCAACTACGGCCCATTATAAGATTTCTAGCATGGACAGTTAGTTTTTAATTTTTTATATGTTGGTATTTAATTGAGTCCATGATGCCATGGGTCTAAACAAGATGTCCAGGACCTCCAGCAGAAAAATAGGCCCACAACATTAAAGATACAGCAGTATATTTCATTGTACATATGGGGTACTTTTTATCCCTGTGTTCACCAAACTCGTCTTGAGTGTTTGCTGCTAAAAAGCTCTTTTTTTAGTTTCATCTGACCATAGAAGCCAGTCCCATTTGAAGTTCCAGTCGTGTCTGACAACAGAATATGCTGGAGTTTGTTTTTGGATGAGCGAGGAGCATTTTTCTTGAAACCCATTTGAACAACATGTGGTGATGTAGGGGCTGTTTGATTTTTTTTTTTTACATTGGTCAGTGAAAACTTTGGAAATCTTTTCTTTGTACTTTTGTCAATTAAATAAAAGTTAAAGAGAATTAACAAATCACAGATTCTTGATTATACTGCATTTTTACAAAACGTCCCAACTTCTCTGGAATTGGGGTTGTAAATGTCGGCAAATAGCTGAATAATTTTTTTTAATATTTAATTTTATTTCAGTTAATGTTTATTTTATTTTAAGTAACCAAAATGTTTTTTTTTCTTGTGTTTTAGTTTAATTTAACTATAATAACCTTGATCTTGAAAATGTTTAAATGCATCTTGTTTTCTGTTTCCTTTATGTTGTGATCAGGTGATCTGAACCTGAACGTGGTGGCCATGGCTCTGTCGGGCTACACTGATGAGAAAAACTCCCTGTGGAGAGAGATGTGCAGCTCTCTCAGACTCCAGCTGAAGAAACCGTACCTGTGTATCATGTTTGCTTTCCTCACCAGTGAACCTGGCGCCTATGATGCTGTCTTGGTATGATAATAAAAAAACTAGACAGAGTATTGTACTTGTAAAAAAAAGATTCAATGCACTGAATTTAAAATATCCAACTGTTGCTGAATATTGAAGTTAAATATTAAATAAAAATTTGCTTTGTGTTTTCTAGTATGAGAGTCGTGTGGCTGTCAGGGACAGGGTGGCATTTGCATGTATGTTTCTAAACGACGCTCAGGTAAGACCTGCTCACCCCTGAGTTTATCCAAGTCTCATTGTGCACTTTATAATACACTGTCATTTCTCCTCCCTTAAGTTGCCTCGTTACGTAGACAAGCTGACCAATGAGATGAAGGAGGCTGGTAATCTGGAGGGCATCCTGCTGACAGGACTGACGAAAGATGGAGTGGATCTCATGGAGAGTTATGTAGACCGAACCGGAGACGTGCAGACGGCGAGTTTCTGCATGCTCAAAGTAAGTGAATATCCAGAAACAGAACAATACATGATAAAGACAGTTACACAAGAGAATGATCTGCTCTCGGATGGATGGATGTTTGGGGTCGGTTCATTTTTTTATGTTTTTGAAAGAAGTCTTTTATGCTTCCCAAAGCTGCATGCTTGCTGAATAAAAGTATTCATTTCTGTCAGAGAAATCTTACCCTAAACTTTTGAACGGTAGTGTATATTACAAAAGCAATAAAAATATAAATGCAAACAAATTAAGATGTTCATTAAATGGATGGGTAGAATGAATGTAATTGTTGTACATTTACATTTAGGCTTTTAGCAGACACTTTTATTCAAAGTGACTTACAAAAGAGGAGCAAAAGCAATTTGCCACTGAGTCAACATATATTCGTAATATACAATGGCAGGTTTATTAGACAACTAGAATAGAAAGCAAGTTTGAGAAGAGCTGAGAAGAAAAAGAAGTGTGACTATGTGTTGTTAAAACAGGAAAACTGATGTGGATTGAGCTCTACCTCACAATTTCCAGATGAGTGTGTTAAATGTTGATTTATGTGGTGTTTGTGGTGGCAGGGCTCCCCAGGAGAGGTGCTGAAGGACCCTCGGGTGCAGTGCTGGATCGAGAACTATCGCAACCTGTTGGACGCCTGGAGGTTTTGGCATAAACGGGCTGAATTTGACATTCATAGGAGCAAATTGGATCCCAGCTCAAAACCACTTGCACAGGCTAGAATCAAGTTGTTGTTTTTATTTCTGGCAGTTGTTAAGTTTCATTAGTATAAACATAAAAATATTTAGCGGTACATCCCTGGCTTGGATATTTAGTTAATATGTATATCATAGACTTAAACTTAAATTTTGTCTTTATGTTGGCTATTTCTGATTTCTTTTATTCAATAACAGTAAAATTGTGAATTATTGTGAGTATTAATTGTAAATACTATATTTATATATAAATACTATATTTAAAAAAACCTTGCTATTTCCAATCTAGAATTTTATTTCATATATATATGAAATAGCTAGTTTTTTTTATTTTTATTAAATGTTGTAGTGATTTATAATATTGTTTATATTTATCGGTGCATCCCTAGCTTTAATATTTACTTCATAAATATCATGAATTAATATAATTCTTTGTACCATACTTAATCTTACATTTTGTTTTTATGTTGGCTGATTTCTTCTATTATTTTTCTTTTTTAATTTGATTCCTTTACATATGTTCTGTGCAGGTGTTTGTGAGCTGTAACTTCTGTGGAAAGTCTATATCCTACAGCTGCTCAGTGATGCCTCATCAGGGCCGTGGATTCAGTCAGTACGGGGTCAGCGGTTCACCCACCAAGTCAAAGGTCACCAGTTGCCCTGGCTGTCGTAAACCACTTCCACGCTGTGCCCTCTGCTTAATGAACATGGGCACCCCTGTGTCCAGCTGCCCAGGTAACAGATCATTTAAAGTTCTTCTTGATATATGATACCATAATGTAAATGTGTTCAGTTCACTGTGAGACTCATCTCGTCCATCTTATCAGGCACAGGAAAAGCAGATGAGAAAGCCGATCTCACACGAGACAAAAAACTCGCACAGTTTAATAACTGGTTCACCTGGTGCCACAACTGCCGACACGGTGGTCATGCAGGTCACATGCTCAGCTGGTTTAGGTAGGAGTCATATTCACCCATATTGTTATTTGATGACCTTATAAATCCAAATACACTACTGTTCAAAAGTTGTTGTTTTTTTCTTTCCGACCCCAAACTTTTGAACTGTAGTTTATAGTATTAAGCATACCATTTTAAGTGCAGTTATATTGTCTTTTCTTTCAGAGATCACAGTGAGTGTCCCGTTTCGGCCTGCACCTGTAAATGCATGCAGCTGGACACCACAGGCAACCTGGTGCCTTCTGATAGTG
Source organism: Spinibarbus caldwelli (assembly GCA_039654775.1). NCBI lineage: Eukaryota > Metazoa > Chordata > Actinopteri > Cypriniformes > Cyprinidae > Spinibarbus > Spinibarbus caldwelli. Next base: position 31,219,649 of record CM077227.1, on the reverse strand, counting down.
TATGAAGGCCTTTCTGACTTAAATCTCCCACATTACTAGAAACCAGCTACCAACATTAGCACTGTAAGTGATGATGGCAGAGTTCTCACAGTTTCAGAAGCTAAAGACGAGCATATGTGTCTTTCCTGAAGTGATCCGCACACCTCACTGGTGTTGAAGTTGACGACAGGTGCTCTATTGTCACAGGAACTTAGATTGTTAGGATTATGTTACCCATGATTAACTCGCCCACCCACGGGCAGTTGTGTTTTCTCAGACGTCTGACCTTCTCGAGAAAGAATCCATTTGAATGTCTGACCTATGCATTTGTGGTCCAGTAGCAGAGTTTCTATGAATAAAACTATTTCAGTATCAACTTTAGAGACAGGGAAAGAGATACCACAATAATTTCAACCGGAGGAGTTTGAATGGATGTAAGGAATGTTTTGTTTATATCTTAGAAAATGCTTTCACATGGTCCACTACTTGCCTTTGAGTTTAGCGATTCATATTGTTTTATTATTCTGTATTTATTGCATATTACTCCATTACTCCATATTACTCCATACCACAGTCAACTGTTGAAAATTTGATTTGTCGGAGATCTACAATACAGGTCAAAAGATCTTCACTGGGAAGTAGTAAAGTGTCTATTCAGTTTGTTTTAAAAAATTGCTTTTAACAAATTACACAAAGTGATTTTTGCTGATTTTTATTGTTTATAATGTTTAGGTTTAACATTAGTTCTGGCTAAGTGTTGCATTTTTGGATCCAAAGGTAATGCTGTTTTGTAAGGCTTACCTTAATTTATTGCACAATCAATGCAACAACTTAACATCCTAACTATTTAAATGATTGTGTCTTTATTTTTTGAAAAGCAAAAAGAACTTCCATTGAGGACTAATGTTATTAAAACACTTTTTGAAGGAGTTTTGAATGCAGTATTTTTTTTTCTTTATTCAAGCAAATAATGAGACATTTTGTTTCAGTTTAATGAACCATGACGAAGATATGCAGTAGCAAAAATTAAGAGATAAACTGTTCAAGTTTCAAATCCTTACTGCAAAAAATGGTGTACGAATATGTCTGAATCATAGTTCACCTAGAAAAGCCTATTTTAGACCTACATTTTAGGATCATAGATCACATTTTAGGTTTGTTTTTTTGTTTTTTTTTTGAATTGTGATATTTTCATGACAATAAAGCCACTGAGTTTGTAGACAAGAAAGACAATTAGCATTTTCGAGAAATGGGACTCAGGACATTTCTGTTGTTTTTGTGCATAGCTTTTTTGGGATTCATGAGTAATATATGGTAAAATATGGCCTGTGGTTAACATTACTTGTTGAGACTTTCACATTTTGTTCTGCAACATAAATTGCAGTCATACCTCCAATTCACTTTTGAGTTATGGCTGTAATTTATGCTGTAGAACAAAACAAAAAGAAATTCCTGAGGGAACCCATGACAACAGTCTTTCCTTGGATAATTTGGATGGAAAATGTGCTTTCTTGTCATGAGAACTTACAGCATTTTGCTATTATTATGAAAGTGAGCATCAACGCCGTTTTGAGTCTGAACAAGAACAAATGAGGAAAAAGGGAAGGTGTTCAGTTAATAATGACTTTAATGTTGGTCTGTTTCTCATGCAACTTACATACAACAACTTCCTTCTTGTATAAACTACTTTCATGAAGTTTTTTGCCATTTTTGAAGCTCAACAGATGGAGTCACCCTGAGCTTTTGCGTTCGCCATACGGGTTTGGAGAGGCGTGAGGCTGAGTAAAACATGAGAGGGTTTTGTTTTGAATTATTCCTTTAAGATAACTCAAGTAATGATTTCCAGAATGTAAACAAAACTCCCACACTTTCTCTGTTCAGAATATGAAACAACATAAAAACATTCCACAGCTCCAAGGCAGAGTGCCTGTTTTCCACGCAAAACTAAACTCCACCCCAACATTGATCTCATTGGCTCTTCGCTGTAAGAAGGAACGCATAAGCCAATAAGATCCGAGCGTCGCTGGTCTCTGCTCCAATCAGATTGAGCTCGCAGATGCCTTCCGCCCGCCCACCGCCTTTACTGCAGCACATCTGTCAGCGCAGGAGCACTGGAGAGTTTGGACCTGCTTCTGAACTTTGCGTCCACATTGATTCAGAGTTTTATAGGGAACGACAGGCTCGTACGCGCACAGCAGGTTAAGAGGAAGCGAAGTATAATAATAACTCACGCTTTTCGCATGAACACGTTTTCAGTTCTCGTTCTGGAGTTTATTATTGTGTGTCGTGCGCATTTACGCACTAAGTGCAACAGTAAGTCCAGACTTCAGCCTGTCTGTAACAGTGTCCCTCTTAGATGGAGTGATCAGACGAGATCAGCTTCATTCTCCTCTTCTAGACACAGCAGAAGCCCTTCATCATCTTCATCACATGCTGCAAACATGAAGCAAATCACTAAGCCCACCAGGATCCCATCAGAGAGTCACTTTATAACAGCAGGGAGAGGTAAGATTTATTTTTGCAAGTTTTGAAAACAGTAAAAGCAACATCTTATTTTGTAAATAAATAATGTATTTGTAATTTAAACCTCTTTTTATTTCAGTTATTGAGTTTCTTTGTTCTTAACCCTTTTCCATATGTATATAACTGATATTTAACATATGAGCAAAAAAAAAAAAAAAAATCTTCCACACTGGATATTTATTGAATACAGTTCCTTCCTCAGGTTTTATAGATATTGTATGATCTGAATAGAATCTGTTATGTCCATTTGGGTTCAAATCACTGAATAAAACAACATTGTTGTTTATTATAGCCTTTGTGTAAGTAAAATGTTGCCAGATACAGATTCACTTACAGAATTGTCAGATCATGTACAAGAAAATAAGAAATGATTAGAAGAAAATGAAAGCCATTGTATTAAATAAAAGTTAGAGATAGGACCCAAACCAAACCTAGACCCACTAAGACCCAGATCAAGACCAAGATTAGACCCCTTGAGACCCCGATCCAGTCCAACGCCACATTTCTGGGGTCATCAGAGATCTCAAGACCTTGAGGTAAAGACTGCAGCTATATACAGGTGCATCTCAATAAATTAGAATGTCGAGGAAAAGTTCATTTATTTCAGTAATTCAACTCAAATTGTGAAACTCGTGTATTAAATAAATTCAGTGCACACAGACTGAAGTAGTTTAAGTCTTTGGTTCTTTTAATTGTGATGATTTTGGCTCACATTTAACAAAAACCCACCAATTCACTATCTCAACAAATTAGAATACTTCATAAGACCAATCTAAAAAAAAAAACATTTTTAGTGAATTGTTGGCCTTCTGGAAAGTATGTTCATTACTTTATATGTACTCAATACTTGGTAGGGGCTCCTTTTGCTTTAATTACTGCCTCAATTCGGCGTGGCATGGAGGTGATCAGTTTGTGGCACTGCTGAGGTGGTATGAAGCCCAGGTTTCTTTGACAGTGGCCTTCAGCTCATCTGCATTTTTTGGTCTCTTGTTTCTCATTTTCTTATTGACAATACCCCATAGATTCTCTATGGGGTTCAGGTCTGGTGAGTTTGCTGGCCAGTCAAGCACACTAACACCATGGTCATTTAACCAACTTTTGGTGCTTTTGGCAGTGTGAGCAGGTGCCAAATCCTGCTGGAAAATGAAATCAGCATCTTTAAAAAGCTGGTCAGCAGAAGGAAGCATGAAGTGCTCCAAAATTTCTTGGTAAACGGGTGCAGTGACTTTGGTTTTCAAAAAACACAATGGACCAACACCAGCAGATGACATTGCACCCCAAATCATCACAGACTGTGGAAACTTAACACTGGACTTCAAGCAACTTGGGCTATGAGCTTCTCCACCCTTCCTCCAGACTCTAGGACCTTGGTTTCCAAATGAAATACAAAACTTGCTCTCATCTGAAAAGAGGACTTTGGACCACTGGGCAACAGTCCAGTTCTTCTTCTCCTTAGCCCAGGTAAGACGCCTCTGACGTTGTCTGTGGTTCAGGAGTGGCTTAACAAGAGGAATACGACAACTGTAGCCAAATTCCTTGACACGTCTGTGTGTGGTGGCTCTTGATGCCTTGACCCCAGCCTCAGTCCATTCCTTGTTAAGTTCACCGATTTTGCTTGACAATCCTCATAAGGCTGCAGTTCTTTTGGTTGGTTGTGCATCTTTTTCTTCCACACTTTTTCCTTCCACTCAACTTTCTGTTAACATGCTTGGATACAGCACTCTGTGAACAGCCAGCTTCTTTGGCAATGAATGTTTGTGGCTTACCCTCCTTATGAAGAGTGTCAGTGATTGTCTTCTGGACAAATGTCAGATCAGCAGTCTTCCCCATGATTGTGTAGCCTAGTGAACCAAACTGAGAGACCATTTTGAAGGCTCAGGAAACCTTTGCAGGTGTTTTGAGTTGATTAGCTGATTGGCATGTCACCATATTCTAATTTGTTGAGATAGTGAATTGGTGGGTTTTTGTTAAATGTGAGCCAAAATCATCACAATTAAAAGAAACAAAGACTTAAACTACTTCAGTCTGTGTGCACTGAATTTATTTAATACACAAGTTTTACAATTTGAGTTGAATTACTGAAATAAATGAACTTTTCCACGACATTCTAATTTATTGAGATGCACCTGTATACAGTATGTGTGTGTGTTCTTTCTTTCATACTTTAAGTCATCCAACCATAAATTCTGTGTATTTCAGAATAATACAAAATGTTTATAGCATATGAACCACAGACCACTTTATGAGCCAGTATCATATTCATTTTATTGCACCTTTCCCTGGACTTGATTCTGATTTGTCAGTAGTGGCATTTGACATTTATATTTCACAATCATGATGCTAAGCTGCATAATCGACCCAGTCAATCAATTTCCTACACAGCTGTGCAATTTTATGTTTTGCATCATCAATATACGGCGTTCATTTATTTTTTTTATTTGACAGGTAACTGTGTAATAAGTAAGATATTATGCAATCAGATGATTGTTATCACAAAAAAAATCTGTATTTAATTTAGTGATAATGGTTTATTTTTCAGTAATAACCATATGACTCCACATTATCCATTACATATTGCACCTTCGAGATGACGTTCACATCTTTGCTCTAATTCTGTAGTCGCACTTGCTATGTTCGGAATAGTATACTAACATACTACTCTTCAGCACTGTATACAGTTCACAGTTTTTTCTGTATGGACGGAAAATGTTTTTACCTGAAAAACCTGTGATAATAGTCAAAATTTAGAGGAATACTGTATCCCACAATGCAATGCTCTCAGCTTTACTTTCCATTTCGAATGTGACAGTTGAACTGAAAGTGACTTCAGTCTTGACCTTTACAGCTGATCTGTTTGTTGATCTCTTTTTTGATCAGTCTGTCAAACCTTCATATATTTTTAATTATTTTGATATATTACAAGATTGAATATTTTTGGTTCCAAGGTGCATTTCTCCTGGGAAGTTCGTATTTACGAGTGGGGAAGTCGCAATTATGACATCAGTGTTCAAGTCACTTTGGTTTGAGAAAAATGACAATGTACCTTTTTTTTTTTTTTTTTTACAAAAAATTAACCACGATTTTTAACTCTACTTCTGCAAAATTATGAATAAAGAATGCACATCAGTGAGTTGATGCGTTTTTATTCCATTTATGAAGTTGCTGTAAATTAAATTGTTATATATTCTATCATTATTGTATTGTACTTTCATATTTTGTACATGCTGCTTTGCTAATTTTATGTAAATAATCAAATGTACCATTAATACATATGCTGCATCCATTGCGTCTGGCATGTTTTTTTCACTGATTTGGAAACTCAGGGCTTAAAGATAGTTTTATCGTAATTATGACTTTGTGGTAGTGTTCATGTGCGTTCAACTTGTAAATACAATCTTTCCGATATGACTTGAGTGTACCATAACTTCACACCACTTGCTGAATTAAACATGCAACATCATGTGACAGCAATGTACAGTAGCACAATGTTTTTGGAGACATTTATAATGGCATTGTGTTTTACGGTATATACTAAGTAGGTACTATACAGTTAGTAAGCCAGTATTCCATTCTGAACATGGCCATTGTCTTATCTACTCGTGTTTCCTTTTGTTACCAATTGTTGACAAGTGTTTCATTGTGCAAGTTCAGCAAAGAGTTTCAAAAACATTTTTATGTCCCGTTCTAATATGAGTAAACTACTATTGTCTAAACTGTTCTGGCCAGGCAGGCTGTACCTATTAAGTCGGACAGCTCTCTATCTCCCGTCCTCATGGAGTGCCTGATGCTTGTGTAGATTTGCATTTGAAACGCTTCTCCTTCACACAAAGACCTTGCAGCTGCCTCGCTGCAATCTGCAAGTGAATGTAGTGTAGCCGTCCCCCAACAAGTGCATTGAGAAAAGGTGTGTGTACTGGGCTGAAAATGTTTCAGGGTTGATGGTTATCATTCAGACCGCTTCAGTGTTCGAGGCCTGAACTGTAACCGGCCGTGCTGCGACACGTCTGATAATGAGTGTCACTTGCAGAGTTGCTTTCTTTCAGTACAATGGTGTAAAACAATGAGCAGAGGGTAAACCGACAGTGCCATTTTGTTGGCTCTTTTGCATAGGCTTTGACATTTGTGTTTGCAGAGCTGGAGCAGAGAGCAAACACTCACAGGAATCGCTCTGTGGGCTGCATGCAAGCGAGTTGTTTTGAATTTCAGCTGTTGGTGCATGTGTGTACATGCATGTGGGTTTCACTGTGAGCTGTTTCACTTTGTTTCATTTCCTCCTTGTGTAGAGTGTAACTTTCATGTTAGAACACTCATTTCTAGTCAACTAGTTCATTTCCTCCTTGTGTAGAGCGTAACTTTCATGTGAGAACACTCATTTCTAATCATCTAGTTCATTTCATTTAATATATAATGTAATATAATATAGCCTAATATAGCATCATATTATATATATATACATATACACACACACACACACACACACACACACATATATATATATATATATATATATATATAATGTATACACTATATTGCCAAAAGTATTGGGTCATCCCCTTCTAATGAACAGGTTTGACCTCTTTAATAATTTCCATGAGTACAAATCTTAATGTTAAAGCATATAAAGATATTCTAGGGAATTGTGTCCTTCTAATTTTAAAGCAACAGTTTGGACAGGACCCTTTTCTATTCTAACATGACAATGCCTCTGTGTATAAGGCAAGGTTCAAAAAGAAATGATTGATTTAGTCAGTGTGGAAGAACTTGACTGGTCTGCAGAAAGCCAAGTCCTAATCCAAGCTGAACACCTCTGGTGTGACATTAAATGCAGATCTTGAGCCAAAAACTCATCACCAAACACCAATGACTATATATATATATAATATATATATATATATATATATAAAATTATATAATGTAATATACGCATGAATATTTTTAATCAAAACAAAAGTTTGAGTGTATTTATTAGTTTATAGTTTATTATATTATATTGTATTACACTATTATATGATATTAATTTATTGTATTTATAAAATGTATTAATAATTTTTTATAATAACAAACTTTTGTTTTGATTATATTATATTATATTATATTATATTATATTATATTATATTAATGGTAGGTGTTTTTATTCATTTTATAAGCAGTTGGGTGGATTTTTGGCTGATGGACCATAACATGAGCCAAAAAAATCCCATAGATTTACACTGACAGAAGGACCTGAGCCATATCTAGAGATCAGACTATCACAGACACTTGACTTGGGCCTGTAAGCAAGTATGTTTTGCATGGTCAAAGACTAGTCAAATTTTCGTCAAAAAATGTAAACATCAAGTTTCTGTTACTTCTGTTCCATCATAAATACAATCTGTTCTTGTTCTGTTTCAGTACCATTATGACAGTACAGGCAAAAGCTCATCAGTTTCCAGTGACACCCACCAACTTCCTCTCCGTCACTGCAGTGCAGTAATGTCTCATATCACTGTCCACTGCATACATAATCAAAAACGCCTCTTCTTTTCTCACAAGCTCGATCAGCCAGTCGACAGCCGCCCTCATTGGACAAGCTGCCTGAGCAGTACCTAACTGGACAGTGGCCGCGAGAGCCGTATCAACCCCAGGGTTCCTGTATGAGTGATAAAGCCACACAGGTGAGTCAGTGTCACATACAATTTGCTTCACAGTTCACATATAGTAACCCCTAAAATAATTAGACAGCTACATTGTCTGAATGCCATTGCATTAGACAACAAAAAGTTGCATTTGCAAACCACTGAATGAATTACAGTATTAATACTGATGTTTTACAAACACGGAGTGACCAAATAATAATTTTTAATTTAATTATATAATTTCTGTTGGTTTAGCATTTAAAATCCCCATTTTATGAAATGAATGATTGAAAAGTGTTTTAATGCAATTACATTTTGATATTGAGACATTTACAACTCGAAATCAGCATGAAATGTTGTTTGCAACCAATTTAATTTTAACAGGGTATTAAACAAGACAACGTGTTGATTTTGATCCATCAGGAATTGATTTATTTGAAAAAGTGGGCATTACATAAGAGAATGGAGCCAAGAGAGTTTAAAAATAAGAGGCCAGTGATGTAAATAGAAAAGGAAAGTTGCTGCAGAGATGGTGCAAATGATTCAATTTGTGATGAAAGATTACAAAACAATTGTGTATTATTTGGAATTTTGTGCACCGATGAATCAACCAGAAACATCACACTTAATGTCTGAATGCCATTGCGTTAGATAACAAAACATCATTTCTATATCATTGATACACTGATGGTTTTCTCAGAACTAACTTTACTGTTTTCATCATTTTGCTCAGTGACTTACTAATACTAATGTAATACTAGTATTTCACAAACACAAAGTGACCAAACACAAGTTTGTTTCATTTCTATTGTTTTATCACTTAAAACATGAGTTTTTTGAACCATCTAGATTGAAAAGTTTGCTTTCTTTAAAATAAATGTCACATTGTTTGCTATTTTATTTGTAATGTAATGACATTTAGTTATTTAGACAATTCACACACGTGAATCAGCATGAAATGGTGTTTGCAACCATTTTCACTTCTATAATCTGATGTGTTTCCAAGTTAAATAAGGTATTAAATAAGACAATGTCAGTTTTATCAATCGGAGTTTGATTTATTGATTTGCAATGGACGTTAACAGAGTGAAAAAGGATTTATGTGTATATACATATTATTTACTTTTTTTTTCAGATACTTTAGAATTTTAAATAGTAATTGTGAAGAATAAAACAGAAAGAAAAAGTTTTTTTAGTTTGAAAAAAGTAATGCTATTCACTGTAGAGGTGACAAATTTTTTAATTAAAGAACTTTTTTAATATCTAAAATAATGTGCACCAATAAATTATTCACAGTAAGGCCAAAAACATCTTTATGTAATATCTAATATATTGTGCACCCATAAATAAATACATATTTTTAATATCCAAAATAACATGCACCAAATAAATAAACGTCTTTTTGTAATATCTAAAATAATGTGCACCAATAAATAATTCACAATAAGATCAGAAATGTCTATTAAGCAAGTAAATTTGATTTCTTTTTGACTTGAAGTGTCCAAATGGAGCCAGACAGCGTATACTGAAGACTGGTTTTGCTCGTTAGCTGAGCTGTTTCTGACTGGTCGAAATGGTCATCTGTGTGTAATGAGGTTTATTCTTACTGGGTTTTGTTTCCTTTATTCATTAGTATCATGAAGTCTTTGAGCACTCAGTGGTTTAGCTCCGCTGAGAACCCTCGCCTCCCCTGAAACAAAGCTGTCACAAAGGCCCGATGTTTCGTGGCAGTCTGCCGTTATAGAAAGTTCTGTGTGGCGTTGTGTGGAGTGAATTCTTTCTGGAGGTGCAGCAGTTTGCACCTGTCGCTCTGTGTGTGTGTGTGTGTGTGTGTGTGTGTAGGTGTGTGCACACTCTACCTAAGGCTGGAGAGCACATGGTTGTGTGTCTCTGCACCACCTGGCGCTCTCCGACAGCTCTTTGTGTGCCTGCACTGAGCTGCCTGCAGTGAGATCCATACATATGCTAATGTCTGATCCGGCTCGCGGAGGCCCAGAATGTCAAAATCAGCCCGTTTCTCTCAACATCTCTCTTCATGCCGCAGAAGCACGCCGAGGCTCTTTGTTGACAGTAGCAGCTTTTGCCATTGTTTAAAGCACTTGGCAAATTAATGATTGGTGTTTAAAAACTTCTGTTGGATTGTTTTCTTAGTCAAAATGAAATCAGAATTGACCCTGTTTACTTCCTTAAAGGGATAGTTCACCCAAAAATTACATTTCTGTCTTCATTTACTCATCCTCACCTAGTGAAAAAGAATTTGCGTCTGATTTTATTAAATGTGCACTTAAAAGTATATTGGTCACACTTTATTTTAAGGTCCAATTTTCGCTATTAACAAACCATTAACTACGACTTTTGTCTCAATAAACTCTTGATTTTCTGCTTATTAATAGCCTAGTTAGAAAGGTAGTTGTTAAGTTTAGGTATTGGGTAGGATTAGAGATGTAGAATATGGTCATGCAGAATATGTGCTTTATAAGTACTAATAAACAGCCAATATGTTAATAATAGGCATGCTAGTAAGCAACTAGTTAATAGTGAGAATTGGTCCCTATACTAAAGTGTTACTAGTATATTTTTAAAAACTACTTCCAGGTAATATAATATTAATGAACAGGGTTTCTGCAGGTCTTAAAGTGGGGCAAAATTCATAAAGTCATGGCATTAAATGTTGCATACACTGCAAAATATGAATCTTCCTCAGTATTTCTGCTTTGTTTTCCAATACAAATATCTAAACATCCTTTAAATCAAGAAACATTTACTTGAGATGCAAATTAAAGATATAGTATTAAGTCTTGTTTTCTGAAAAATTGAACAACATTAGGTGAGTTTATGCTTAAAACAAGAACAAATATCTGTCAGTTAATTTAAGTTAATTTTTATGAGCCTAATAGTAGATATTTGTTCATTTTTTAATCATAAACTTCATTTTGATCATTTTCTCATAAAACAAGACTTATGTCATTTTGCTTTTCAAGTAAATGTATCATAATTTAAGAATCTTTAAGCATTTGAACTAAAAAACAAGACCAATTTTATGTATTTATTTATATTTTTTCATGTGTAATCATAAGGTAAGTAAATGTTATTTCCATATGCACACACACATATACAAACAGACATTTTAAAAGAAATTACATTAAAGTATATTTTAGTTTACAAAGTATACAAGGGTGTACTGTACTTCTTTTTCCACAAGGTTCATGTCGTTACAAACCAGTATGACTTGCTTTCTTCTGTTTTTTTTTTTTGTTTTTTTTTTTTATCCATAAAGTGAAGGCTTTTTATTATTGGCTCTTATTACATATACTAAAACAGTTGAAACATTTCTAAATATTCCTCCACCCTTCACCTTAACTTTCTTAGAAGTTTATCAGCTGGCATACCACAAAACAGAAGACATTCAAGACAGCCTGGAAGTTCAAGTTGCAACATGACATGTGCAGGTTCAATTGAAAATGAGTATATGGAAAAAGATGCACTTACTTGTGGTGCACATTGTCCATCTTCTGTGGCTGTCTATAGCTCTGGGCATTGGTTCATTGTTGTGTTGTGGTTTCGGTAAAAGCGACACATGCTGTTTGCCAACCACAAATATCCTGTTGTTTCATGAAAAATTCACATATCTAGGTCACATGACTTCAAGAATATATTCCGTATAAGACACAGTATACAAGATACAGTCAGCGTTTGCATGCTGACCGTGCTTTTATCATGTTTATTGCAGACGCCTGGCTTTTGGACTGAGGATGGAGGAGAGGTTAACTTACACAAACGCTCGGCATCATGGGGTAGCGCTGACCATCTCATAGAGGTATGGATGAAAAAACACATTTTTTACACATGAAAAGTGTTTCAAGTGATAGGCGGTAATGTGTTTATAGACATACTCTGGGCGTATAATTGGCCTCTTTTCCCATAATCATCCTCAAACATACCCACACATTGTGTCTTGACTTGCCATTATTAAGTCAGTTTGGGAATCCCAAGCTGTGGCTACGTAAACATAAAAATGTTTGGTGAAACCTGTGAGGTTAGATATAGCAATTATATAAGGTTAATTGTAGCTCATGTTGTCTAGTGTACAGTAGTCATCTGGTGTAGGACTCTACGGCTTGAGCTTAGATATTGTGTCACTATTTGTTTCTTCCTTCTATCTGTTGCTAATGGTAAATATGTGATTTCTAGATTGCAAAACTCCGCCAGCAGCTCCAGCGCAGTTTGCAGGGCAGCCGCAGTATCAAGGAGAAAGAAGAAGTGACGCAGCTGAATCCAGCCCAGGTATCGACTTGTTAGGGTTTGTTCTGTTCTGTAACCCTAAGAATTAAGTAATCTTTTCTAAGCAATCAGAATTTTGGGGTTTTATAATCAGAATTTTACTTCTGAACCGTAGTATATAAAAGTTTGGGGTCAGTGTGATTTTTACAATGATTTTGAAAGACGTCTCTGATGCTCACCAAGGCTGCAATTATTTTAGTCAAAAATGCGGTAAGAAATATTGTGAAATATTACATATTAAAACTGTTTTCTATTTGAAAATATATAAAATGTATTTTATTCATTTGATGGCAATCAAAGGAACAGCATTTGTTTGAAATAAAAATCTTTTGTTACATTATAAATATATTTTTACATTTTACATTATAATATGTATGTTAATTTCTTAAAAAATCATATTGACATCAAACAATCGAAAGATTTGTATTTAAATGATTTGTATTTAAAATCGTTTAGATTAGATTAGATAAATGTCAGTTTTTCAAATTCTATTTTTTTAAAAACTATTTAAATTCTATTAAAAATTTAGAATTTCTTAAAAAAATTATTTGAAATAAAAAAAAATCTTTTTTTACATTTATAAATATCTTTACTATTAATTCCTAAAAAAAAATCTTATTGACCTCAAACATTTAAACAATTTGTATTTAAAACATCATTAGATAATTATTTTAAATTTTATTTTTTTATTTTTTTTTAAATCTTTAAATTGAAGCATATCTTCATTTCTAATTTCTATTTTTGCTTTAACATTTTTGTTTATTTATTTATGTTTTGATTTGATTGAAGTTTTTAAAAATATATATTTTATTTATATTTTTTTGTTTATTTAAACATTTAATTTAAACACATAATATAATATAATGCAACATTTGCTGCAACATTTTTGTTCACGGCCCTTTGATCAGTTTTGATTTTTGGTCCTTCATATTCATAGGTTTGGGCACCTCTGATGTATAATGCAAAAAATCATAATGTATGAAAAACCATAATGATCCTAAAAACAAGCTTTATTTTCTTTAAGCAAAATGTGATTTCATATTTTTATCTTTTGATCTTTTGGGGTAAAATTTGATACTGATTGTTCTTGTGAGATTAACCCATATTTATAGATTTTCTAAATTCATAATTTGACATTAATCAGGTTACTGGTGCTTTTTATTTTCCAGCCAAAGCGGCTCTCGGCATCTTCATCTAATATGGTTCTTTCCAGACCCGTCATTTGTCGAATGCCCAGCTACAGTGACTGTGTTAACCAGGAGCTGGAGAACGTCTTCATCTGTGAAGGCTGGGGGAGAGAGGAGGAGAAGGTACAAACACACACAGGTTTCAGAGAGACATTTCAACTTTGTAAAACCTCTGTAATTATTATTGTGTTTGTCCTCCTGGTTCAGGCTTTGGAGGTGCGAGACGGCGGCCGCGCTCCTGTTCCTCCTCTTCATCACACACACAGCGCTGAGACGCAGATCTCCTGCAGTCCCTGTTACTGCTGCTCTCCTGCCGCAGACGCTGAGAAAGGTAGCGCTCCTTCAGTACCGATACCATGGTGTTGCCATCTGACACCATCGCTGTACTGTGATACTTCCACAGTATGTTTATAAGGGAAGATTTGCTTAAACAAATGCTCGATTTGTCCTCTCAGATTACAGGTGTGGTTCACCTCTGCCTCAGTTTTCCAGCTCTCCCAAACCCAACAACAGTTACACGTTTAAACGTGAGCCTCCCGAGGGCTGCGAGAAAGTCAAAGTGTTTGAAGATCTCATGTAAGTACCATTGACCATTGAGTTAATGTAGGTTCTTATAAAATGCCTTGCTTACTGTTTTTTAAAACCATATTTGTAAAATACTCCTCCTGGATTTTTGTTGTGCACATCTGGAGAGCATGCTTTTTCTTTTCCAGTCATTTGTTATTTTTAAAAAGGTATTTTATAGAGATTGCATTCACGAAGAACAATTTTTAGCCACAATACTATATGCAATATTTGCAAATGTGTGTATATTTACTGCAGTATTGCATGTACTTTAATTTTATTAATATTTGCTATGTTGTAAAAAAAATCACTGTAATTGATTATTTATATGATGTATATACATTATGCATATATACATATCACAAATATAAATATATACCAAACACCAATGACTTGTACAAATGGGTACAGTCATTTTAGACTCTTCCAAAACTGTTGAAACAGAGATGGAATTACAATTTTTAAATACATTAATTATGTTTCCATCTTTGTTGCCACAGTTTTGGAAGTGCCTTTTTCCGTTCTAAAGAAGGAGGTGTCCCAATACGTTTGTCCATATAGTGTATGTACAAGTCATTGGTGTTTGGTGATGAGTTTTTGGCTCAAGATCTGCATTTAAAGTCACACCAGAGGTGTTCAGCTTGGATTAGGACTTGGCTTTCTGCAGACCAGTCAAGTTCTTCCACACTGACTAAATCAATCATTTCTTTTTGAACCTTGCCTTATACACAGAGGCATTGTCATGTTAGAATAGAAAAGGGTCCTGTCCAAACTGTTGCTTTAAAATTAGAAGCACACAATTCTCTAGAATATCATTATATGCTTAAACATTAAGATTTGTACTCATGGAAATTACTAAAGTAGTCAAACCTGTTCATTAGAAGGGGGTGTCCTAATATAGTGTGTGTGTGTGTATATATATATTATTTTTTGCCAAAATACTAATATGCAATATTTGCAAATGTGTGTATATTTACAGTAGTATTACATGTACTTTTATTTTATTAGTATTTGCTGTTTTTGCTATGTTCTAAAAAATGTTATATTTAATTGATTTACATGCATTATCTATATACACATACATGCATATATATACATATGATTTTTTAGATATATATTTTTATTTATATACAATATATTTATATAATGGCATATACTATTAATAGCATTTTTGTTTACTTTTTTAATAGTGATAATAGTATTAATAATAATTGTATGAATAGTTGTATCACAAAGAACAATTTTTAGCCAAAATACTAATATACAATATTTAACTATCACAAATGTAAAATTGCTAATTTCCAATGTTGTGTGTGTGTGTATATATATACAGGTGCATCTCAATAAATTAGAATGTCATGGAAAAGTTCATTTATTTCAGTAATTCAACTCAAATTGTGAAACTCGTGTATTAAATATATTTAATGCACACAGACTGAAGTAGTTTAAGTCTTTGGTTCTTTTAATTGTGATGATTTTGGCTCACATTTAACAAAAACCCACCAATTCACTATCTCAACAAATTAGAATACTTCATAAGACCAATAAAAAAAAACAGTTTTAGTGAATTGTTGGCCTTCTGGAAAGTATGTTCATTTACTGTATATGTACTCAATACTTGGTAGGGGCTCCTTTTGCTTTAATTACTGCGTCAATTCGGCGTGGCATGGAGGTGATCAGTTTGTGGCACTGCTGAGGTGGTATGGAAGCCCAGGTTTCTTTGACAGTGGCCTTCAGCTCATCTGCATTTTTTGGTCTCTTGTTTCTCATTTTCCTCTTGACAATACCCCATTGATTCTCTATGGGGTTCAGGTCTGGTGAGTTTGCTGGCCAGTCAAGCACACCAACACCATGGTCATTTAACCAACTTTTGGTGCTTTTGGCAGTGTGGGCAGGTGCCAAATCCTGCTGGAAAATGAAATCAGCATCTTTAAAAAGCTGGTCAGAAGAAGGAAGCATGAAGCGCTCCAAAATTTCTTGGTAAACGGGTGCAGTGACTTTGGTTTTCAAAAAAACACAATGGACCAACACCAGCAGATGACATTGCACCCCAAATCATCACAGACTGTGGAAAATTAACACTGGACTTCAAGCAACTTGGGCTATGAGCTTCTCCACCCTTCCTCCAGACTCTAGGACCTTGGTTTCCAAATGAAATACAAAACTTGCTCTCATCTGAAAAGAGGACTTTGGACCACTGGGCAACAGACAATGGACCAACAATGGACCACTTTACCTATCTCTTTTTTACAATGTCCTTATTGCATATCTGTATAGTTTGTATTTATATATATTTAAACTGTAATTATCTGTATTTTTACATTACTGTTAGTGTTTAGTGTTAACTGTATGCACCAAGGGTCTGAGAGTTACGCAATTTCAATTCTCTGTATGTATGTGCTGTACATGTGGTGGAATTGACAATAAAGCTGACTTTGACTTTGACTTTGACTTTGACTTGACTTTGAACAGTCCAGTTCTTCTTCTCCTTAGCCCAGGTAAGACGCCTCTGACGTTGTCTGTGGTTCAGGAGTGACTTAACAAGAGGAATACGACAACTGTAGCCAAATTCCTTGACACGTCTGTGTGTGGTGGCTCTTGATGCCTTGACCCCAGCCTCAGTCCATTCCTTGTGAAGTTCACCCAAATTCTTGAATCGATTTTGCTTGCCAATCCTCATAAGGCTGCGGTTCTCTTGGTTGGTTGTGCATCTTTTTCTTCCACACTTTTTCCTTCCACTCAACTTTCTGTTAATATGCTTGGATACAGCACTCTGTGAACAGCCAGCTTCTTTGCCAATGAATGTTTGTGGCTTACCCTCCTTGTGAAGGGTGTCGATGATTGTCTTCTGGGCAACTGTCAGATCAGCAGTCTTCCCCATGATTGTGTAGCCTAGTGAACCAAACTGAGAGACCATTTTGAAGGCTCAGGAAACCTTTGCAGGTGTTTTGAGTTGATTAACTGATTGGCATGTCACCATATTCTAATTTGTTGAGATAGTGAATTGGTGGGTTTTTGTTAAATGTGAGCCAAAATCATCACAATTAAAAGAACCAAAGACTTAAACTACTTCAGTCTGTGTGCACTGAATTAATTTAATACACGAGTTTCACAATTTGAGTTGAATTACTGAAATAAATGAACTTTTCCACGACATTCTAATTTATTGAGATGCACCTGTGTGTGTGTGTGTGTGTGTGTGTATATATATATATATATATATATATATATATATATATATATATATATATATATATATGTATATATATGATTTTTTTTAGATATATATTTGTTCATTTAGATTATATAATGTATATAATGGCATATACTATTAATAGCATTTTTTACTTTTTTAATAGTGATAATAGTATTAATAATAGTTGTTAATAGTTATATTAATAGTGACATATAAAATAGTATATCCTATTACATATGTGTATAATCTTTTTACACTGTTTATATATGTTTATGAAATGCGCTATGCTATTAATAGTATTTTGATTTTTTTGCTTTTGCAGTTTTAATGGGCAACAGTTTTGTGATTTGCATGTTCTCTGAATTTATTGCTCGTTTTCTTAATCTTCTCATATTATTGATTCTGTCTCCTTTTAGCACTTGTAGGACACAAGGCTTTCCAATCTTCTCCTGCCCAGACAGAAACAAGGTGAACTTCACTCCGAGCGGCTCGGCCTTCTGTCCGGTGAAGCTGCTGTGTTCGTCTCTTTTCCCGTCAGATGATGCTGCTCGTCCCAGTTCGCTGGATAATCAAACTTCAGGACAGACGTCTGGTTCATTTACAGAGCTGCGGCCCGTGTCGTCTGAACGCTGCAGTATTAGAAAGTGCCTGCTGCTCAGTTAGCCAATCACAGCTCAGATCTCAAACAGCTGGCTTTTCTAGGAAATTTTGTACTTGCTAATGGTTGTACAAAGGGAAGTGAACTTTGTCTTGGAGTTTCATGTAATTCTGCTGGAATGCACAAATCTTTACTTAACCTTACAGCACATCCTACTAACCAGGTAAAACGCATTAGATATGACAGATAATCAACAGCCAAAAATGTGCTTCATGCCTTAACACATAACTCAGGTTTAACTTTTATTAGGGCTGGACGATATAGCTAACTAATTATATTTCATTATTTTGAGTTGTTTGATGATATATATTTTTTTCCTCTAGAAGAAACATCATTTCACCCCAGCAGTCATTGTATTGCCAGCAAAATGATTGCAAATATATTGTGCATATTCAATATGCTGCCCAGCCCTAACGTTCATACGTTTATTGAACAGTAAAAATGGCTTTGTGTTTTTAGCCTCTTTTATTCAAGTGACACTGTTATGGTGTATAAATATGACTGCTGGATTCTCACATTAAAGTGACATTTTTCAAAGTATATTTGCATTAATTTCTATGTTTTACTCCCAACTATGTGTGTCCTATTTTTTTAAACCGCATTTATTTGGTTGCGTTGGGGGATTTTTAATGTTAAAAAAGACAAAAAAAGGAAAATGTACCAGTAATTTGTGCACATATTAATATAAGAATGAAAACTAACAGACATTGAAATGTTTAATCTGCCAATAGAATCTGGAAACAGAATTTTCTTTCTAAGAATAATTGAAATAATTTTCTTTCGAAATATTTTTAAAGGAAAGTTTCTAATGAGCAGTGTGTAATTTGTGTATGTAAAAGGTGTAGTTACACTATTGGATAAAATGAAGCTGCTTTTATTCATTTCATGCCATTCAGGGTTACAGCCATAAATGGAAGAAACATAAGTACAACACAAAATATTGAAAATTATATGGCATTATTTGGTGTAGTGGGATATGATTTATGATGATGCATATTTTACTTTGTCTAGTAAAGCACTGATAAGAGCTGACTTCAGTAAGGCCTTTTGGTCCCAATGTGTATTGGGTTATGTGGAATCACATTTATAAATCTTTATTATATTTTATTGCACTTGCATGTTTGTAGTTTAATAATATGTATGGTGAAAGGTAATTTGTAGTCCATGGGAATCAGTTTTCAGGCACACAAACACATAATCAGCACTAAGAAATACAGTTAACCTACATATACATAAACGCTTACTTCATATGACCTGGTTTGACCAAGCTGTTTTACCAGTGTTTGATAAAACAATAGAGTACAATAGTCAGGTTCTGGAAGTAAAAATCCTATTAATTGTCCTCATAATGTTTATACCATTCAACAAACCTGCCATGAGCTCTAATGTTTTATTTATTATATATGCTTTCAAGGGGGGGGAGAAAAAAAAAAGAAAAACCCTTCCAGAAAAAATACTTCCAGAACCAAGGTTGTAAAAAGTAAGCACAGTTGCTTTCTATAACATAACTATACATCTTAAATTTATGTACACATTGACCTATTGATAGCTGCTTTGACATCAGGTGAAGTTTCCATAAGATAATATATAATATTCATTAAAATAAATTAATTGAAGGACTGTAATAAAGTCCTCTCATATTTAAGGCTTCTGAAATGCAGCATTAGTTTTAGTTGATGGCACTAAAATAAGACAAAATGCATACTTAACATTTGCAAAAATACTTTCCATTTCTTTCATAACTGATCAAGGCAACATCTAAAATAAATAACGATAAAAAAAATCTGAAATCATGCAATATCACAATATACAAACCCAAACTACTTACTGTGTCAGTACATTTATGTAATACAAGAAAATCCACAATGTTATGGCAAATCAAACTGCCTTGACAATGCTAGCAAATGGAAAAGGAATCAAGGCCAGAGTGATTATTATTAGTTTCCTTTGGCAGCAAATATTTAATAATTAAGGTTAACTGCTATGGCATAAAGAAATCAGTGTTGATATCTGTGCAGTACAGACGTCTGTAGGCCTCTCACATGAACTATCGATTGTGCGATGAGCGTAAAGTGCATCTGTAACAGGGCAGATTAAGCGTTCAGGAGCTCACGTTCTTCATCGGTTCGGCCGATCGCGTCCGGGTTTGACAGCGGATCCAGATCGGCAAACAGATTGAACCAAGCAGAGAGATCTTTTGAGGTATCTGTAATGAAAAAAAGGAGAAATAAAATTATCCTTATTTATTTATTTTTATTTTTAATTTTTTTTTGCAAAGATGCATTACTATATATACAAAAATACCACCTAAAGTTAGGGGTATAAACATTTGCTCTGAAATAAAATCAGAAAATTGGTCTCTCAATTTTATTTATTATTTTATTATTTAATTATTTTTATGAGATCAACACAAAATGTATTATTATTATAATCTAGTATTAAATTCTGTAATACTGTCAATGCATCTTTTTTTTTCAGATCAATGCATGTTTACACTCTCAATACTGGTTATGATTGACATATTGTAAATAGCTCTGATCATATTTACCTTTCACAGCAGGTTTGGAAGAGATTTGACCCGCTACAGATGAGTTTTCAGGAATATTCTGTGGAATGGCTGTTGTCCAACCTGGAACACAGACAATATTCAAGAGCATTTACAGCGGTTGTACACTACCAGTTTGGGGCCAGATATTCATTCATTCATTCATTCATTCATTCATTCATTCAGCAAGGACATATTAAATTACGGAATCCCATTTCCACCACAGAATTAAAAAAAAAAAAAAGCTTAATTGCAATTTTTTTTTTCCTCACAATTCAAACTTTGCTTCTTCCAATTCAAAGTCAGAATTACGAGATGCAAACTCAGAATTCTGTGAGAAAAAAGCCATTTGTTTTTTGTTTGTTCATTCCGTGGGAAACAGGCATCCATATTAAATTGATCGAAAGTGACAGTATTGAAATTCATAATGTTACAAAAATTTCCAATAATGTGGTTCTTTTTAACTTTCCATTCATCAAAGAACCCTGAAAAAAAAAAAAAAAAAAAAAAACGCATCATGGTTTCCACAAAAATATGAAGCAGCACAACTGTTTTCAACATTGATAATCATTGATAAATGTTTCTTGAGCAGCAAAGGATCATGTGACACTGAAGACTGGAGTAATGATGCTGAAAATTCATCTTTGATGAAAGGAATAAATTACATTTTACCATATATTCACATAGAAAACAGTTCTTTTAAATTGTAAAAATATTTCACAATATTACTGTTATTACTGTATTTTTAATCAAGTAAATGCAGCTGGTGAGCATAAAAGACTTTCAACACATTTAAAAAATCTTACCCACCCCAATTATTGTTGTATGATCTATTTCAGATTAATATGCCCCTGAAGGACTCGACATTCTGTCCCTGTCTAAGCGGACAGTTCTCAAGCAGACTTTCTGATAAGTCAGATGTTTCTGCTGACCTGAGACTGTGGACTGCAGGTCGTTCATGTTCTGGTCGAGTAGTTTGGAAGGCAGAAAGAAAGCGGGCTCCTCCTCGGGCGGCTGCGTCTCTGCTCTGCTACTGCCGGCCGGATCATCTTCCCCAAACACCTCACGCCATTCCTGTGAGAAACCCCCGTCCTCCAGAGAACTGCTGCCCAGAATCTCATTCAACAAACTCAAGCCATCATCCTCCTGACCGCCGGAGAAAGCGTCATCATTTCCTGTGCGTACAGTGGGAAGTCATTGGTTTAAGGATGAACTTCTCTTCATCTGTGGATAACACTCATTCAGCTTTTATGAAAGCTTTACCTGTTTGCATGAGGTTACTGCTCAGAGATTCTTCTTCAATTGAAATAAGCCTGAAAGAGAAGACATGAGCGATTAGAGGTTTATATCACACATCAAACTAAGAGAAATGAGAACAGAACAGCTCCTACGTTTCATCTGTATTCTGACTCGTCTCCTCATCTTCTGCTTTTGCCTTTGCTTTCTTCTTTACTTTTTTCTTTGCAGCTTGATCTGAACCCTGGAGCATCAGACACAACAGATGAACAGATTTGTTGGACATGTATCATAACATCACTACCTGTTTGTCTAAATGATGAAAGATGGGTGAGTATTTAATAAATTTAGCAGTTATTATTTGATCACAAATCTGAGGCAAAAGCCCATTTTGGAATGAATAGTCAATAAGCAGCAGGCTCCTGTTGTGACAACTTGCCCCATATAGTGTAAAAACATTCCTCTACTGCTGACAATATCAAGAGGATATCATACTTGAGAACTGAGACATCCAAAACTCACTCTGTAGCACACACTACTACTCAAAACAAGTTTGGGGTTGCTGAGAGTCTCTTATTCTGACCAAGGATATGTTTATTTGATCGAGAATATGGTAAAAACTGTGTAATATTATTACAATTTAAAATAACTGTTTTCTATTTGAATATATATTAAAATGTAATTTATTTCTGTGATGCAATGCTGAATTTTCAGCATCGTTACTCCAGTCTTCAGTGTCACATGATCCTTCTGAAATCACTCTAATATGCTGATCTGATGCTCAAGAAGCAATTCTTATTATTTCCAATGATGAAAACATTTGTGCTGCTTTATATTTTTGTTGCAAAGTATGATAGTTTAAAAGAACATTTTTTTTTTAAAATACAAAACTTTTGTAACATTATAAATGTCATTTTTGGTCAATTTCATGCATCCTTGCTGAATAAAAGTAGAAAATTACTTAAAAAAAAAAACTTACTGTCCCCAAACATTTGAAAAGTAGCATATTTTTACGCTAAAAAATGCTATGCAAAATAAATAAATGAAAATATAAAATGTAAGAAAATCATCTTTCTTTAAATTAAAAACAGCCGAAACAAATCCAAATCTCACTGAAAAATGAAACAAACTTATTTTATTGTTTTAACACAAAGAGAGCCATGAAAGTAAATACACACATTCGTATTAATAAATATGAATAATATCAAACATCTATATAAAGAGATTCATTCCCTCTGAAAGCTCTCACCCCCAGTGCTGAAGCCTCTTGAGTCTGGCAGCCTTTGAAGCTCTCATGAATAGCAGCCATAGTGTGAGAAGTTTTCTCCCAGAAATGTAGCAATGTGGTCTGAAATACATGAAAAGACAGATATTTATCCTCATGACACGTTCTGGAAGGCTTTATTCTGCTTAATTGTGAGATATAACTGCCTTTAACAATTCATGTAGATAATAATAATAATACAAATAATAAAAAAGGATTATTAAAAGGAATAACTTTTATAAAGTTAAAATCAAATAAAATATAATTTATTCTAATTAAATAATAAATGCATCACATTTACAGTGCTCACTAATCAGGTAAACAAAATCAAATAAAAATATAATAATAAAAATAAAGCATCAAGAAGCAATTAAAACGCAGCACCTGATATGTTGTCAGGACGTGTGAGAGCAGATTACAGCGACTGGCTCCGAGCAGATCAACCTTCTGACACACATCATTCTTCAGTTTGTCAAAACTTGTCTTGGTATGACGCACCTGAGTTTGAACCTGAGTGATGTAAAAAGTTGAAACTGCTGCTCATCAAAAACAACCAGCAGAAGAAAGAAGAGGTAAAACATTTCACAGGGACACTTCAGACGACTTCCAGAAGACATTCTCATCCCACGCTACAGTAGATGAGAATGATTAGAAGAGACGTTACTCCTTCTGCTGGTGAAACGCTTTCACTGCAGTCACAGTGTCACTTCCAGGGTGAGACTGACCTTCCGGAACTTCTCCATCTGCTTGTGTGTGTCCGGGTCCAGCTCCTGAGAAACATCCTTCATCCAGAGCAGAGCTCCTCTGTACTCGGTCCGTGACTGCTCCATCCTGTTCACCGTCAGCCACGTGTCAGAGATGGCTCGGTAACGAAAAGTCTCCACCTCCTGGTACAGACGGCCCAGCGGACCTCGCAGCGCCAGCCTGCAGGGAGAAACGAATGAACCAAACGAAGAAGAAGAATTCCCAAACCAGTCACATTTGATTAGAAGCTTGAAGAGACCTTTGCTGTGAAGAGAAGCAGAGAGCTTTCCCAGTAGCTTGCATGATCTTTCCAGCTCGACTTTTGTCCTGAGAGCCCTGTGAACGCAGGAACCGACCCAGTTCATGCTCCTCCTGGGACAAAACTGAAAAGAGCATCAGAATTTAGCCACATTTTCTTTAAATAATAATACATGACTGAAATCTACCTTTAAGTTTTAAACATCTGAATAGCACGCTCTTAAAAACAAAGGTTCCAAATGGAGTTTTTGTAGCGATGCCATAGAGGAACCATTTTGGGTTTCCCAAAGAACCTTTCCAGAACCTTTATTATTAAGAGCAAAAAATGATCCTTTGCATTATGAAAAAGAAGTAGACTTTAGCATACTTTTAAAAAGAATAATAATTTTGGAAATAATAAACTTTAAAAGAATATCTTTAAGTGCAAAGCGAATGTAATGTTTTCAGACCCTTAACTGCATGTTATTTACTGTACGATTATACAAAATATATTATCATTCAAATTCATGTTATATGCAATTAGTTGAACATACGAGTGATTTTTTGACCCACTTAAGCTGGACAATAAGTACATCTTTATATATTAGGGGAAGTCGTGGCCTAATGGTTAGGGAGTTGGGCTTGTAACCTAAAGGTTGCCGGTTCGATTCTCACACCGGCAGGAATTGAAGGTGGGGATTGTGAACGAACAGCACTCTCTCTGCCTTCAATACCATGACTGAGGTGCCCTTGAGCAAGGCACCGAACCCCCAATTGCTCCCCGGGCGCTGGAGCAATGGCTGTGTGTGTGTGTGTGCGCGAGTTTGTTCTCTATTCACTGCTGTGTGTGTGCACTTGGATGGGTTAAATGCAGAGCACCAATTTCGAGTATGGGTCACCATACTTGACAATACGTCACGACTTTCACTTTTATTTCCGCTGTCTTATTATGCTTATAATAATGCCACTTGCATGTGGCCAACTGAAACGTGTATGTTATGCTTTTAAATATATTTGTAAGTACACATTTGTAATGATTAAATTACAATTTAGTACCTTTAAAATATATTAACTTTAAATATCAAATAACACTACAGTCAAAATTACTCAACAAAGCACATCAAAATAAGTGTCAAAAATGATTATTATTACAAATCACAAACAATTATTTAAAATGTACTTTAAAGTAAAAAAAAAAACCTTAAATTAAATGCACCCTAAAAATGAAGTAATTAAGTATTAAAAGTGCACTTCAGTGTGTGAAGTAACATGACATGTTAAATGTACTTTCTTTAAGTACACTTAAGTCATCTTTTATTTCATCAATATTATATTATCTGCAAATATTTTTTTAAAACACTTTTAAGATCTGATGTACAAGTGCACATTGAATACAATTAAGCTTCTTTTCACAAGCTATATATTATATTAAATTATTATATTAATATTAATCAATGTGTGAATTTGCAGTTTACTTACAGCTGATTCTCCTTTGATACTGTTCAATCACCTTAAGGAGCTCCATGCACGTTCTCTGTACTGAGTGAAACACCTGACGGGAAGCATGAAAAACCACATTCATCACATGAGCATTTGATTCATTCAGACCCAGAGGACAGTTTGGACAGGGTCCGGTCCTCACCTCCAGTTTAGCGTCCAGATCAGCATCAGAAGCAACGACATGCTCATCTTCCTTCTTTCCTGTGACTTTAATCAGTGTTTGCTTGGTTTTCCAGTATTTCTGCTGGAACTTGTTGACCACAGATGATTCTTGACTTTGGAGAAAGTGATCAAAATGAGAAATACCTCTGCAAAGACATGACAAACCAATTATTAAAGCATAAGCATCTCATTTGTTTAAGTCTGATACTTTATAATGAATGTGTGCAGATTGATGGTTTCTGCATACTCACTGGTTCCCTTTCTCCATGTTTGTCAGGTATCTGAAATAAAAGGTCATGATTTCATTATAGCTAACTGTCAATCGTGTCACGTTTGATAGTTTAACCATTCTAATTTATAGACCATAATTAGTCATTGTGTTACTGAAAAAAGCGTTCAATAACGAAACCTGTATAATGTTTATCATTGCACTTTGTAAATCAGAAATAATACACTGGACACACAGGCCTCTTCTTTATCTTTCAAGTGCATTTTTCCTATAGGAACATGTTAAGCTAATTGGCAATATCTAAACTACAGTACATAAATCACTAACAGTATGTGACTCTCACATCCGTATTTCATTCTCTGCCGCACCAAAACAAACACATACTGTCATTATGCAACCGCTACAGTAAATACAGGAAACGATCTGATTCTAATAATAACAATGAATTGAATTATTGTGCGACTCGCCTTCTGAGCTTGGATCCCGGCTGCTGATGTTTAAGACATGCTGTAATAGGAAAATAAAACGCTATATGTGCATCACTGCGTGTTTTTGGGTGCGCGTCCTTGCAGATGGAGTGATGGCGTCATGCGCGCTGCTGCACGAGCGCACTGCGAGCATAAAGGAGAAAAGAGTGACAAGAGAGACATTTAGCCTGAAACTGGGACTCTAACTGCGCAGTTGTGATCGTTCTGAAAGATTTTATGATATTATTATTATTTTAGCAGTTTTTAAATGACTATTAAAGTTTTTTGTATCAGTATGCATCTGTAATTCTGAAGAATACAGCAGAAGGTGCGCGCAGGCGTTTTCATGTGGTGCCTGTTACTTTCCTCAGCGCTTATTTGAAGACTAATCACAGTCGCTTGCGATTATGTACATTTAGAGACGCTCGGGTGGAAAAGGGGAAAGAAAGGAAATATAGAAACAAATTCAATTTTGCAATAAGAAACTGAAGCCTATTTTTAAATAAGTCTTAATGTTAAAAAAATAAAAATAAATAAATAAAGAGTGCAGAAAATACTTACATCATGTACACATACGATACGATAAAAACGCATTTGTTTGGCATTATTGCAACAAGAATGAGATGTACATTGAAGCTCTCTGAAATAATTACCTTAAAAATGTAGAAGATTTGATAAACATGCATTTTACATTCATTTTCAATATAGCGTAAGTAATTGCCTCCAACAGTGTGTGGCATCAAACTGTATTCATTAATGAAATAACATTCACTTTCATAGCAGTTTCATTAAATCATCAGAGAAATGACAAAACCGTTGACACACGATCTCAGCAAAGCAAAATCAATTACAGGAGCTCATTAAGTTTTGCTCTATCTGTCAGAAATAATGACATATTCACCAGCACCTGCCACAGAGAACAACTTCTGATGAAGTTCATAAGTGTGCATGGAGACAAACCTGTACTAAGGATGTCTTTATTAAAAAAAAACAAAAACAAAAAAAATCCACAAATAAATAAAGAAATAACTGCATTATAATATAATGAAATTATATAACGGTTTTAGACTTATCCCATCTTATTCTCCCCAAAATAACCTTACAATCTTAAATGAACCGACTTGAATATACAGACATGCATGTCTTAATAAATACAGTTGCAATATGGATTTTGTATGCATTTTCAATGACACGCTTTGTGATGTCAGTTGCATGAAAAATGTCTTCCAAACTAGAAGTCATGTAACACTCATGCCAACCACAATCAAAGATTACATATTATTACTACAGATTATTTCTATATATATGTCCAAATCAGGACATGTTGAGTTGATGAGTAAAGAGTCACACTTTATATTAGGTGGCCTTAACTACTATGTACTCACATCAAAAAATGATTACATTGTGGTCATATTGTATTGCAAAACACTTTTGCTGCTATTGAGGTGGGATACGGGTAAGGTTAGGGACAGGTTTGGTGGTATGGGTAGGTTTAAGGGTGGGTTAAGGTGTAAGGGATGGATCAACAGTGTAATTATAAATGTAATTACAGAAATTAACTAGATAGTAAAGTTCGTAGACAAACTTTAAGTTGGCTTGAAAAAGCCTAGCCAGAAAATTTGAAGTAGTTTTCAAAGCTTAAAGTTTGAAGGTTTTCAGTTTTAACTATTTTGAAGTTTAAAGTAGTTTTAAAGTTTGAAGTTTTAAAGTTTTGAAAACCATGCAATTTACCAGAAAAACAGATAGTCACAGACAGACAGACAGATAAACAGATTTTTGCGGTTTCTAGCAAGTGACTAGCATGTTGTTAGCATTACTAGCAAATGACTAGCATGTTGATAGCATGACTAGCAAGTTGGTAGCATGTTGTCAGCATGATTAGCAAGTTGCTAGTATGTTGTTAACATGTTTCTAGCATTTTGATAACATGACTAGCAAGTGACTAGCATCTTGTTAGCATGTTGTTAACATGATTAGCAAGTGACTAGCATGTTTTTAGCATGACTAGCAAGTGACTAGCATGTTGCTAGCATGACTAGTAAGTGACTAGCATGTTTGCTAGAATGACTAGCAAGTGACTAGCATGTTGTTAGCATGATTAGCAAGTATCTAGCATGTTGCTAGCATGCCATTAACATGATTAGCTAGTTGCTAGCATGTCACTAGCATGATTAGCAAGTGACTAGCATGTTGTTAGCATGATTAGCATGTCACTAGAATGTTTCCAGCATGATTAGCATGCTGCTAGCATGATTTTAGCATGATTAACAAAGTTACTAGCATGTTGCTAGCATGTTTCTAGCATGATTAGCAAGTTGCTAGCATGTTGTTAGCAAGGTGCTAGCATGATTAGCAAGTGACTAGCATTTTGTTAGCATGACTAGCAAGTGACTAGCATGTTGTTAGCATGACTAGCAAGTGACTAGCATGTTGCTACCATGACTAGCAAGTAGGGGTTGAACGACTTCTGATTTTTTAAAGTCGACGTTTATGTGATGAAAGTCGAGTCGAAGTCGACTAGTCGCTGATGACGTCATTAATGAACAAGTAAGTGTGGAGCTGTGACAATGTGCTGCCCACATGGCTATTGCTCCTATAACAGCTAATTTTTATCAGTTCTTTTGTCTTTGGGTCGTTATATTTCTCACAGATTTCTGCTTGTTCTAAATCAGATACAGATAAAGTAGCAAAGAAAAAAATACATTCATATGAATACATTAGTCTGAGCGATTGTGTGTGTGAATTAATTCTACCTGGTAGCGACTCTCTACTAGTAGTGAAGCTGTGGGATTTAGTTATTAAGAAATATATGCTTGAACTTTTTTTCTAAGCTATTTTATTGAGAAATCAAAGAACAGTGTTGACAATGCATTTCCGCGCTGCACGATTCTGTGCACGCGCGATCTGCGCGTGATGCAAGCACTCACTACTGTCTGAAGCCTATGTGTGTGCGTTACTGAGCAGCAGCACATTATAGTAGAACGGCGATTAACTGACCTGTACTATAAGCGGTTTAAAACGCGCA
This sequence comes from Spinibarbus caldwelli, assembly GCA_039654775.1. Taxonomy (NCBI): domain Eukaryota; kingdom Metazoa; phylum Chordata; class Actinopteri; order Cypriniformes; family Cyprinidae; genus Spinibarbus; species Spinibarbus caldwelli. Next base: position 31,190,237 of record CM077227.1, on the reverse strand, counting down.
TTCCCCCCTTCAATTTCGAGCATCCAGTAATATAATCACAGGTCTTGTGGAGCGCTTTCAGAGTATGCATTTATTTGTCATTTTAACTGTTTGGAAACGGAGCGTAAATGTGGAAGTCCTTCAGAGATTTCTTATACTGTTGCGCCCTCTAGGACCAGCGACTAGTCGACGTCAAGCTTAAAGCGTCATGGCAGAGCATTAAAGTCGACTAGTCGACTAGTCGGTTAGTCGGTGCAACCCCTACTAGCAAGTGACTAGCATGTTTGCTAGCATGACTAGCAAGTGACTAGCATGTTTGCTAGCATGATTAGCAAGTGACTAGAACGTTGCTAGCATGACTAGCAAGTGACTAGCATGTTTGCTAGCATGACTAGCAAGTGACTAGCATGTTGTTAGCATGATTAGCAAGTGACTAGCACGTTGCTAGCATGACTAGCAAGTGACTACCACGTTGCTAGCATGATTAGCAAGTGACTAGCACGTTGCTAGCATGACTAGCAAGTGACTAGCATGTTTGCTAGCATGACTAGGAAGTGACTAGCACGTTGTTAGCATGATTAGCAAGTGACTAGCACGTTGCTAGCATGACTAGCAAGTGACTTGCATGTTTGCTAGCATGACTAGCAAGTGACTAGCATGTTACTAGCATGATTAACAAAGTGACTAGCATGTTGTTAGCATGACTAGCAAGTGAATAGCATGTTGCTAGCATGACTAGCAAGTGACTAGCATGTTTGATAGCATGACTAGCAAGTGACTAGCATGTTACTAGCATGATTAGCAAGTGACTAGCATGTTGTTAGCATGACTAGCAAGTGACTAGCATGTTGCTAACATGACTAGAAAGTGACTAGCATGTTTGATAGCATAACTAGCAAGTCACTAACATGTTACTAGCATGATTAGCAAGTGACTAGCATGTTATTAGCACAACTAGCATGTTGCTAGCATGACTAGCAAGTGACTAGCATGTTTGCTAGCATGACTAGCAAGTGACTAGCACGTTGCTAGCTGACTAGCAAGTGACTAGCACGTTGTTAGCACGACTAGCAAGTGACTAGCATGTTGCTAGCATGACTAGCAAGTGACTAGCATGTTTGCTAGCATGACTAGCAAGTGACTAGCACGTTGCTAGCTGACTAGCAAGTGACTAGCATGTTTGCTAGCATGACTAGCAAGTGACTAGCACGTTGTTAGCATGATTAGCAAGTGACTAGCACGTTGCTAGCATGACTAGCAAGTGACTAGCATGTTTGCTAGCATGACTAGCAAGTGACTAGCATGTTTGCTAGCATGACTAGCAAGTGACTAGCATGTTACTAGCATGTTGCTAACATGATTAGCAAGTGACTAGCATGTTTGATAGCATGATTAGCTAGTGACTAGCATGTTGCTAGCATGACTAGCAAGTGACTAGCATTTTGTTAGCATGACTAGCATGTTTTAGCATGACTAGCAAATGACTAGCATGTTGCTAGCATGATTAGCAAGTGACTAGCATGTTGCTAGCATGATTCTAACATGATTAGCAAGTTAATAGCACGTCACTAGCATGTTTCCACCATGATTAGCATGTCGTTAACATCCTGTTAGCATGATTAGCATGTCGCTAGAATGTTTCGAGCATGATTAGCATGTCGCTAGCATGATTCTAGCATGTTTAGCAAAGTTACTAGCATGTCGCTAGCATGTTTCCAGCATGATTAGCATGTCGCTAGCATGTTTTTAGCATTATTAACATGTTATTAGCATGTTTCTAGCATGATTAGCATGTTAATAGCATGTTGCTAGCATGATTTAGATTAGAAATATTAAATAGAGCGGAAGCTTAAATGAGTTGAAATGGATTAGAAATAGTACATAGAAGTGAAGCTTAATTGAGCTCAATAGGCTTCAGTGTGTTTACATTTGAAAGTTTGTCAGTTTGGTGTTTGATGAGTCTTGGCTCTTCTGAACATTCCATCAATGTAAGTCTATGGGATTTTTCGCAGTTTTTAGTAATTTTTACGAAAACCGTAAGTCGGATCAGTTAGAAAAGATATAGCAACCCGAGTCAGACCATTCTGAAGGTCTGGGCTGAGTTTGGTGGTTGTAGCTTTAAAGATCTAGGAGGAGATACATTTTAAAATTTGGTCTCAGAAGAAGAAGAAGAAGTTTAGACAGGATTTCAGTAAGTTGGCTTTTTCAAGCCAACTTAATTACAGATCTAACTACATATAGGTATTTTTAGAAATATAAGTACAATGTAAAAACATGTATGTACACAATAAGTGCAGTGTATCAAATGATTAATTTAAATTAAGTACATTGTAGTTAAGGCCACCTAATATAAAGTGGGACCAGTAAAATCATGAAAGAATGTTCAATTAGTGAACTTTTCCCATTCCAGTTCAAAATGGAAACCTGCCAAATTATTTTAAAATAAACATGTACTAATTTCTCTTTCATTATGAGATAAAATGATCATCCAAAAGGTAAGTACGGAGACTCGCTGTGGTAGTTATAGTCTGGACAGACTTTCTGCACCAGTTTGTAGTCCAAGCTATAGAAGTATATGTAGACACAGATGACTTTGAACGGTTTTGAGCAGAGCCAAGAAACATGGCTGTGAGTCTGATCCTGGTCGCAGCTATGAGACGGGTCATACCAGCAGCGTGTGCTTTTGGTACCTCTCTCCACCCTCTCATGCTCCACCCTGCAGTTAAACATCCTTGACTCCACCGAGTGCAGAACGGTTTGAGCCGCTGCATCAAATTCCACCACTTTGCTCGGAGGAACCAGCCCTACGGAGACGTTTCCACCTCCGGTGGTGTTGTATCGGAAATAAACGCTGAACGTTCCGTTGCCGTGATCCACGATCTTCCCAGAAATGAGAAGGTTGAGGGTCGTGGACTTCACTTTGCACTGGAAATCTCCCCAGCCGAACATCTTCTTAGCTTTTCCTCTTTTCACTGTGACCCGTTTCCTGGATTGTTGGGCGGACGGGTGTGTCTCCATCAGGTTTGGAGCCCAGTCCCATAGTTCCTGCTCAGGACATGGCTGGAGTTTGTCAGACAGGAGGGCTTGGTCGGCATCATGGACATCGGGACTTGACATGGGCAATGGGTCTGAATCAACACATGGATACTTCACTGTCGTCTTAGGCCTGTCCATTTGCAGAGACCTTGTGGTCAGAGGACTATTTCCTTTGGCATATGTGACCTGAGACAACAAAATGAGACAACAATGTAGTTTACACATAAAAAGAGACAATGAAAAAAAAAGTCATATCTGAAGGACAAGATCTCCTTGACTTCACTCAAAATAATTTGACAGCAAATCTGTCATACAAGAGAGCTTTTATAAGTGAGCTGTTGGATCAATAATCCAAATATGACAGTTTTTTTATAGTATGTCACTCAATTAAAGAGCGGTTCACGTCCAACGTCAGGGTCAGTGCAAGGTCAGTCCTGAAACAAATATGGAGATTCAAAAGGTGTCAGAGAGGTGCCTGTAATTGAATCTCAGCCATCCATATCAGATCAAAATGACCTACAGGAGAGTCAGGGAAAGATAGTCTGGCTTACAAAAGCTAAAAGTATACATATTACACCCAGTATCCATATCTATCTACATGATAGATAGATAGATAGATAGATAGATAGATAGATAGATAGATAGATAGATAGATAGATAGATAGATAGATAGATCATGACAAACATGTTCAGTACAGCGGTGACAGCACAGAAGAAAACAAACATCATCTAATTCTAGCCCCCTGCAGTGATGAGTTAATGAGATAATTTAGGAAGATATAACAAAAACCTTTCATCTCGTTCGCCTCATTTACATTTCAGAATTACTTTTTTATGATACACAATACAGACAGACATGCTACTTTAGTGCCAGAATACTGTGAAACATAATTAACTTCATTTGAAGACTGACAGTTTTCCCAAACAGCTCCGGGCAGGATTACGGCTTTCCGATGGCAGATTTACAGGAAGCTGGTTTAATGGATTAGGTCTCCAGCAATTCCACACCGCCATCACACTCCAGCTATAAATAAGATCAAGGTGTTCCCAGCTCAGAGTTCATTTCCCAAAATGGAAATTTATAGAGTTGTAACATTTATAAACATGATTCAAAGCAGCCAGACGAGGTAATGTGTGTGAACAATAGCACCTTCGTTTTGGATTAAAGTATGATTATGTATGATGGAATGCCAAGTAAACAGAATGGAACTCGTGCAGCGATCATTTGAATGATTCTTTTTAGAATGATGAATAAAAATAGTTACACATTCGAAAACAAGACTTTTTAAAAAAAGTAATATCAAGACAGAACTTTTAAAGTTGGCTTAGAGGTAAATGTAAATAAATAAATGAATATATAAATATATGAATATATTGAATATATAAAATGAATGAATATATACATATATATATATATATATATATATATATATATATATATAAACACTATGATTTTTAAATAAGAAAATATTTTTAAAAATTACATGCTTTTTATAGAATAATATGATTATGCTATACCTTTGAAAGCATTTCTAACGATGTGATCAGGTAGAAAGACCTGTACGTTTTCACTCTGTACAGTGCAGTCAGTCAGTCAAAAGAGGAATGAAATTCACCTGCAAGGATGAAATCATGACATACTGTAACTCATCTGAAACATTCCCAGAGGGAGATACTATCTCTGAAACCAGCGCTCTCCTAAACTTGAAAAAGAATCCATGATTGGGTTGAGAATATTAGTGAATAAATCAGTAAGTCGTGATTTAACGGCATGGATCATGAGTAAAAACATAAACAGCGCCGTAATCAGATGAAGGCAAAGTTACTGCAACACTGGAGCAATTCCACTGAACATGTCCAGGTGAAAAAAAAAGGAAACCCCCTAAAATCGAAACTTATGATATCAACTCAATAGCTCTTTTCACAGAATTCGTATATTGGATCTTTATCTCCAGGGGTCAGACACTTACAGTCACACTTATATATTTATATAAAAAAGCAATAATCCTTTTGAGGCTTGAGCACCACGTTGCCTCTTATTTCAATTAGAGACAAATCGATCTTCAGTCTGTGGTGGGAGCTGGACCTGTGAGAGGAGGAGGCAAGACTGGAGAGACAAACGTCGAAAACAAAACACTACTTCTGGTTCTTCAGCTTACAATGCTGGAAAATTGCATTATCAAATGTATATGATGAGAAGTCCTGGACTGATAAATAGAGAACATCTTTAAAAGCACTATGAAAGATAAACTGCAACTGGAAGCACAATACATGAGACTGCATCTGTTCACACTTTCTTATTCACGAAATGTTGTTTCGTCTGAAAACATGATGGATAAAATCTGCTGACAGAAACTAAACTAGACAGCAGCATGTACCTGCATCTACTTGTGTCTGGTAATGAAATCAAGATCCATCATGAATGATTATTATATAATTAGGAGGGCTTTTTTTGTTGAGTTACAGTTAAAGAAATAAAAGCTGGTTTGTTGGTTTTAGCTGGTTTCTACAGATCAGATTGGTCTAATTTGACGATTTTAGGGGGGTTTTAAGCACATCAGTTGGACAGTAGCACTATAAAAATGATTTTTGACGCTGTAAATAAAAAAAGATGGCACTGTTTTACAAGAATACTATTTTTACAAGTTTTCTACTTCAAAATGTAACATTTAATTCAGTGTATAACTTTTATACTAATAATTTTTTACATTTAGTAGCATTTTATGAGTGAAAATTGATTCTACACCATATTTTCTTCAGTGTGAACCATCTTAAACCAGCTAAGGCCAGAAAATCACATTAAACTGTTTTTCGCCCCATCAGGATATCATGATTTGTGGTAAACAATGTCAAGAATGTTTATAGAAATCCTGTTGGAATTTATTAGAATATAATTTGGAGCAATTTAATGAAATATCTGATTTACAAGGGAATTATTTTACACCTACAACTCCCAGTGTGACTGCCTTTAATAATAAGACATTGCAATAGCATTAAAAACTACAAAAAAAAAAAAGTAGAAATTCCATGTTCAATTTCAGCATTTAATTTTTATAAAAATACCAGTGTTCACATATTCTCCATATAATCCATCCTTCATAAAGCTCTCATAAACTGTTTCAGTCTTTGACCACATCTTATTTGATTCTTACAGCATTTGTAATTGATCCCATTAGAATCAGTTCTAAATTCCAATAGAAATCAAGTACAGTATATTCCTTAAGGATTTGAGTTGACTGCCTGTCGCTGTCTGTGGTGCTGAAGATCAGACAGCCAAATACATCAAAGAGCAAGTTCAACACCCACAGCAAAGAGAAGTATAAAAATTGGTGATAAAATGTAAATGTACTTACATCATTAATGGAGAGGAGTATCACGAGACACATCAGACTGCTCGCAATCATCATCATTTAGAAGGTTTCTGACTCTTGGACTTTCCTCGCAGCTGTTCTGATCCCTGTGAAATTCTCAGTGGGATTCAGTGAAGTTCAGGGAAAGCTGATCTTCCTGATGCAAGGCTCTTCTCTGCTCTGCTCTGCACTGTGAACACATGGTCACTCAAGCTCCATCTGACACTGACAGACGCTTGCTCGCATGAGGGAGGAACGCCTATGAACGTCGACACAACCAATCCTATGACTTTCATTAATAGAATCATATCTGATTTCATACAGTGGATAAAAGATCAAACACATTCATATTCACAAAATATGGAGATAGACAAGAAACATCATTCATACATGTTTAATACACCAGTATTTATTACCTGTAGGTCATCAGAAAACATAAGCTGTACAAAAAAAGACCTTGGTACTTTACAACATGACCATAATCAACAAAGATCAGCGAGACCACTTTGCAATGTACTAAACATTTCTGTGCAATAGAAAAGAAATGAATATGATTTAATACTCATTGTTATTTACAAATAAAACTAAACATTCATTTCACCAGCTGCTGGCAGGACGGCCGGGTGAAACGACTCTAATGTAGCAGCGTAAATGAATTAGGGGAAAATGGGGAGAGTTGACTGATAAAAAGCATCTTCTATATTACTACTATCTGAATGGAAGATTTCAGCAGGATTCATAGACTATCACATCTTAGGAATATCATATTCACGCTGTTTTTCTTTTAATATGACAGGTCGTTAATTTCAAATTAAATCAAATTTCATGAATACATACACACTATATTTTCTTTTTCAATGCATTTTTTTTTTTTTTTTTAGAGGGGAGGAAAGGTAATGTATAATCATTTGAAAATAATTTATGGATATAAATTAAATACTGTTTAATAATCTGCTGAATGATAAAAATGAGTTACTGTTTGATGGCTTTGTAAGTTTGTTGCAAGTGCGTGAGACAGCTCACATTTATGATGTCATAATATTATACTATATATATCAGATCCAACAAAAGTGCTACACATGTACAATGAGCCCAGAAAGTATTTGCACACTTTAACCACACTTCATGTTTGGATGTCTTTGCATTAGATAACAATATCAAAGTAAATATATTTGCATTTTTTTTATGATTTGTGTGTGTGTGTGTGTGTGTGTGTACCACTTTTAATTCATTTGATTTTTATAAAATACTCCCAGTATTAAATAACACAGACATAATCTGTTTAATGAAATAGATTCACTAAATAGTAACTGCTCAAAAGAGTCGTTCAGGAATCAGACTCATATAAACCGGTTCTTTTTAGAGAATCAAAAACATATGACACATCAAGTGTTATCTAATTCCTAAAAAAATGAATCTTATGAACTGTTTCTTTTTAGTGGCTAAAAAAACATAAGATTAATTTGTTAGGGAATTGGACTACACTGGATACATCGCACATCTTTGATTCACTAAAAAGGTCTGGTTCATAAGAGTCAACTGCTCGGGAATCGGACTACACTGGTTGCATTATTTGTTTATGATTCAGTATAAAATAATGATTCATAAGAGTCATTCGTTCAGGAATCAGACTACACTGGAAGTGCCATATGATTTTGATTCACTAAAATGAAGCAGTTCATAAGAAGCGTTCTGTCTTTCACTCAGTGCCGGTAGTGCAAAAAAACACCATCAGAATATTTTAGTGCAGCGTTTCACAGCATTGGTGGAAAAATGCACATGTGAAAACTGTAAATGGAAACAAACATTATTTGATTCCAGTATTTAAAAATGCAACCACTTCTCCATCTAATGCAATTACATTCAGACATATTTAAGTTTATCTTCCATGTCCAAATACTTTGTAGGGCCACTGTATTTTGCATGTCCACTGTCCTGTGAGAATTGGCAACAATTAGTAACAAAACTTCAGTATTTTTTCATCAATAATAAGGCAGAAACTATCGGTCTTCCCGTGAGACCCACTGTCTTGACACATACATCATTCATGTAATTAGATACCAGACATCGAAAATGGGGCATAAACCCCCAATCAAAAGTCATACTACTGTCACAACCACTTTTCCTCAACAACTGTATATCGACCAATTATTATAAAAATGTCTGAATGGAAAACTATAACAAAAAATACATATAAAGTCTATTGAGCAGAAAAGACACATCATAGAAACTATACAATGCACAAATGAGTGAAAACAAAAGGACGTGAGGTCTTTAAAGAGTCCCACTCTGAGATTTATTTTTACACTTTCTCAGTTATTCCGTCTCATTGATGTGCTCCAGATTCATATTCGTTTGCCTTGAAGAATCGTTGCTTCTGAGACATCAATGGTTCGATGGCGAATGCTTTCCTTGCTGCACTAATATAGTGCAAAATAACGCCTGGAATCAGAGTGGGACTTCCAGGAGAACATGATTTGTCTTGTTTTCACCTTCCATAGAAAGGCTGCATCTTCTGTGAGCAAATGTCGTCCGTGATATCTGAAGATCCCAAGTTTCATAACATGTTCTCTACTGTGTGTTGTACTGTATGTTTTGGCATTGTCTGTTCAATAACTCCTTCCAAATAATGAATCCTCTCAGCTGGGAAGCACAAGTCGGAAGCAAGTTGTTCCGATAAGGTCCTGACCCGTCGTATAGAAGACCGCAGTTGCATAATTGACAAGTACTTGTAAGGAACTGAATATAAAACAAAGGCATGTGGAGATGTGTGTAAAGGCTCTTCCAGAACATGAAGTAAAAAAAAAAAAAAAAAAAAGTATGAAGGTTTTTGTTTGCGGCTCTTGGATGTTGTTTCTTCTTCTTCTAAGTTGGATTCAAGCATTTAGGGTCCAGTATTTGAGATGGTTAGGCATTTTTTAATTTGTAGGAGTTATTTGGGTGAATCTCAAGAACAATACTGGGTCATACTTCACCCCAAAATCAAATGGTAAAAAACTAAGAAATAATATTTTTCATAAACATAAAACGAAGCCTAAGGACTATTTGCATTGTGATATTTTAATGACAGTTAAGCACATTTACCCCAAACTCTTATTGTAATGTAAAAACTCTCATATTTTAGTATATTTCACTAAATATGTATTAATACATCATGATATTTGTTATACTGCTTTTAATTTATTCTGATCTAAATAAATTAAAATAATGAGAATCACTATTGACAATATTGAGAATTACAAAAATGCTGAAAGTAAATTGTCCAAATGCATTACAGTAAAAAGGAATTTAGGAAGAAATGCAATAATGTCATTTTCATAATTTTATAATGTACAAAGGTGCTAAAATAGGCTTAGTTTCATTTATGCAAAATATAATTACTTATTTTTTTCTTTTGAATTTGGGGTATAATGTGACCTGGACATGTTTTCATGAGATTCATCCATTTGCTGATGATATTTTTCATGACATTAGTTTTCCAAGAAGGGCTACATGTCCGCATCTCCGTCGTATGCTAGGGTCAGGGGTTTCAATCGATTATTATTTTGTCTTCGCTGAGGTTTCTTTGGCTTTTTGCTGAGGACAAAAGAAAGATGCAGTTGTCACTTTCAAAACCTTGCAGTGTGAACACATACTGTCTGTAAATTATCTTATGTGTGAAAACATTTTATATTACATAAACAGTACATATTATATATACATATGATATGATATATGATATGATACAAAAATTAAATCATGAAATCTGTGTAAAAAAAAAACAAAAACAAAAAAAAAACAAGATGATGAAAAATCATGATGATCAGGAATAGTTCAGTCATGAGTTATGATGAAATATAATAGGTGCCCTGATAGGTGCAAAAATGATGTGTAAAGCAGTTCATTAAAGAACACTGGCCACACTGGCCTAATTTGTTTTCAGCATTATTGCAACATATAATCATAAAAAAGTTGCTGCTCCAAAACCTAGTAAGTTGCCCCCATAGGCAACGTTTTCAGGCTTAATAGATACAGAGTCTGTTCCAAAATGTAGGAAACATGATTATGCTGCCTATTGAAATATCTCATTTGGGCCTAATTCTAAGGCAAAATCACATGTATCCATCGTGGAGAAGGCAATCCCAAAAAGCATTACGACATACAGTATCAGTGAAAATAAAATTAATGATGGACAATGTGAGAGAAGTGCTGATTATAAATATTGATAAAAATAGATTACTAGAATTAAAGTGGGCTATTTGTGAACTATCAATGATATACCAATATACTATATAATATTACTATTTATGCTATTATTTACTATTTAATTTCAATTGAAATTATTTTTTTTATTTTGTTTTCATTTTAATTTTAGTTAGTTTTAGTAATTTTGTTGTATCTGTTTTAAATACGCCTATATATGTTGATTTTATTTAGTTTTAGTCATTTTAATATTTCAGCTTAAACTAAATGAAAATGAGAAATGCTGCAACTAGCAGAAATAAGATGTATTTATTTCTTTTCATATTTTATTTGTATTTTATTTCACATATATTTTGAGTAGTGTTCATTTTGTCTCCTTTTTTTTTTTTTTTAATTTAGTCTTAGTTTTAGCCCTGTGTCAAATATCCTTTTTAATTTTTATCATATTTAGTCAACCTATCCTGTTTTTTATTTAGTCAAGTTTTAGTTCAAGTCTAGGAATTTTAGTCTAGTTTTAGTCAATGAAAAAGTCTTATTTTTGCCATGCTGCAAAATGGTTCAACTGATAATCACAATTATTTTGATCAAAATTACAATCGTGTTTACTGATCATAATTGTTGTCATTTGAGAAATTACATGAGAATTATTGCATTTCACCCATAAGCACAAATAAAGAGAAGTCAACTCATGCACATGGTTTAATTGACCTAGTTTCCTGATTTATTCAATAATTATATAATTTAAAACACTCTACGTTATGAAAACTGGTAAAACTCAAAAGCTTCTCTCAAAAGCTAAAACAGCAAAATTCCTAATATTAATTACAATATTTATAGTCATGTTTTTCTATAAAAAACAACAGAAAAGACTATTCAGCAACCAGAATTTCTAACAATATAGTTGAGATTTATGTTTGGATTTTTAAGAGAGAAGCTCTTACAGGGGGATTTCAACTCTTTACATCTGGCAACCACAATAATGAAAATTTGTGGAGGTCTACATTTTTTTCTCCCCTTTTTAATGAAAAATATAGAGCGATTTTGGATATAGAGAGTTTTTACTTATTAAACTACATTTTAGTGCCGTCTTTGTCAATGATATTGCATGTTAATATAATTACAGTGTTTAATGATGTCTGTGTTGTCTTGTCTTAGTAATAGGGAAAAAATGTCAAATATTTAATTTATTTATTTTTTTTTTTTGCTTAGAAGGCAGTATGTAGGCAGTAAAAACCAAAGCTGCTCACTAGTATTTGCAACAAAGCTTTCTTTTTTTTTTCTTTACCATTAAACCAAACATAGGCAGCCTACCCGGGCAGCTCGATGCGTTTAGCATCAGAATGTAAGGCACAGACTGAGGTGGAGGCACGAGGCAGAGGGGGCTGAGATGTCAGGACATCAGGTGCCTGTTTCTTCAGCCTTTAACTGGCTCTTGACTCTTGACTTGGCTGCTGGCACTCAGGGCAGGTGTACGTCAGCTCATGGGCATCTTGGCCCATCCATACCACCGTACCGTTGGCAGAATCTGGCGTCCCGAGTGACCGCCGGATGGCACAGTAACTGCTGCTCATGACGGCGAGGGAGGCATGGATGAGGGTGGGATGCGAGTTAAAGAAAAACAGAACCAAACAAATGCATGGAGAGAATGAGAAAATAAAACGAGTGATGATGAAGCGAACGGAAAGGGTTGTCGTTCTTACCATGCGAGGTAAATCATTGACACTATAAATACCAGGAGGACAAAAACACCTGCCGCCACGCCATACACCCACGTCTTCAGCTTTCCATCTAAAGAGGTAAAAGATATTTAGCACAGGCCAATAAACAGAAGCAACATGCAAAACTATATAAAGTTGGTTGGTTTGTGTCTTAACACCATGCCAGTGGATATTTTCATGGCTCCCAAAATTTAAATACTACAAAAGAGCAATATAAAGCAACTATAAAAACTCTAAAATGTATGGAAGCTTCTAATGGTATTGCAACTTTATCTCACAATTCTGACTTTTTTCCTCGCTGAGTTTATATCTCACAATTGCAAGTTCTAAAGTAGTAACAGAGTTTATATCTGGCAAGCCTGACTTTTTTCTTTAGAATTCTCAGTTTAGATTTTGCAATTCTGATTTTTTCTTTCTTTGAGTTGCAAGTTTATATCTCGCAGTTTCAAGTTCTAAGCTATTGAGTTTATATCTCGCAATTCTCATTTTTATTTATAATTTTCATTTTAGATCTCGGAATTCTGACTTTTTTTTCTTCAAATTGCAAGTCTAAACAACAAGGTTCTAAACTTATAATTGTGAGTTAATATGACATATTAATATATTAATATTCATGACTTTATTCTCTGAACTCTTGAAATTCAGTTTTTATTTGTTTCTGCCAAGGAATAAAAAATAAAAAAAGTAATTGCAATATTTTATCTAATAATTCTGACTTTTTTCTTAGAATTTGCAAGTTTATGTCACAATTGCAAGTTATAAACTAGTAATTCTGAGTTTACATCTCGAAAGAGGTTTTTTTTCACCATGGGATAAAAAAAATTTAAAAGTAAAATTTGTTTGAGTTCATATCTTGCTTTTTTTTTTTTTTGCTATATTACTTTTTATTTTGTGGTGGAAATGAATTATAATATGTGAACTCAGAATTCAGAGTAAAAAAAAAAAGGCAGAATTGCAAGATATATACTCAGAATTTTGAGAAAAATATTCAGAATAAAAAGTCGCAATTAACTTTTTAATTTTTTTTTTTTTTTAAACAAGCTTCCATAAAAGCGGATTTACTGTTGACTGTTAAAAATTACTTTAAAAGTATTTGCTGGGTAATACAGTATAATTTCCTTAGAGAACTTTTTAAGAACTTCCAGCATAATTAAATAAAATGTGACCCTGGACCACAAAACCAGTCTTAAGTAGCACAGGCATATTTGTAGAAATAGCCAAAAATATATTGTATGGGTCAAAATTATCGATTTTTCTTTTATGCCAAAAATCATTAGGATATTAAGTAAAGATCATGATCCATGAAGATATTTAGTAAATTTCCTACCTTAAATATATCAAAACTTCATTTTTAATTAGTAATATGCATTGCTAAGAACTTCATTTGAACAACTTTAAAGGTGATTTTCTCAGTATTTAGATTTTTTTGCACCCTCAGATTCCAGATTTTCCAATAGTTGTATCTCGGCCAAATATTGTCCTATCCTAACAAACCATACATCAATGGAAAGCTTATTTATTCAGCTTTCAGATTAAGTATAAATCTAAATTTAAAAAAAAATTGACCCTTTTTGTGGTCCAGGGTCACAAATATGTTTAAGACAAACTGGACTAAAGAAATCGAAATGAAACATTTACCTGGTCCAAAGGGTTGCAGGTACCAGGTGCGTCCGGCGCGGCCAGGCTGTACCGTGGTGGGCAGGGTGGGGTTGATGGCCCGGCTGGTCTTCACATCGGCTTTCTTGTCCCCTGCGGTGGGGATTTCGAGCACTGGGATGGGCGTACACTGCTCCAGCATCCCCTCGGCCGTCAGCACCTCGGTATAGCCCTCCTCGCACATACATACACCCTCCTGCAGGGGGCAACAAAGACACACAAATACAATCATGCTTTCTGTTTCCTCTCAAAGCTTGTGACCCAATTTACCCAATAGTGTCCTAAAACCAAGACATTTTTGCACTCCCAGTTCCATCGTACTAAGGTCAATGGGTTTTTTTCAGTGGGTTTTTGACTAAATGCACCAGAAATAAGGTCTGTGGTTAACACAAGCTCATTTTATTCTTTGGCATAAAATACATCAGTAATACGCCACTCAGGATTTTTTAATCTTTAACATGTCTTGAAAAAGATGTTTGCTAACAGGTGGCTAAATATGACTACAGGGGTTGCTGGGGACATTAAATGTGATTACACCAAAAAGATAAACTCATCTACTCACTAGTTGCTTTCACAGCCTTGTTGCATTTATAACCATGCTCTTGCAAACTTTCCAACAGGGAAATTTGAAGAAAGAGTTGTTGAAGCTTAATGGTGGTGACAATGGTGTAGTTTGTTTACAGCCTTGTTTATTGCATTTAGACTCCAAATTTCATAAAAGTTGTACTTATTTGTGAAGGTCATCTTGATGAACAAAACGTGTAAGATTCATAAACCTTTGCTGGTCACAGAGCTTATTTTCTGCAATAATCCAAAATGTAGTGGAAAAGTCCTATTGACTTTTTGACAAAGGAACCAGTGTCATGCTAACTTCTGGGTTGCCCTACAAAAATACATCCCTGCAGCACTCCATTGACCAAGAAAATAAATGTTATCAGTTATTACCCATCCCTAGTGAAAAGAGAACATTCACACACTTTTTTTTTTTTGTTAATATGCAAGGGATTGTTGGTAATATTATCCCAAAAAGCATGCACACTTCAAAAATCCATTAGAACTATTTGTATTATTTATGCAGACATGATTTTCTATGCACTAATTATTTTCCTAAAATGATTTTAAAAATTGGTCTTGAAAAAACATAAAAAGCTCATTGAGCATGGTTCAGAAATATAGATCAATTGCATCCAAAAATAAAAACAAAAGTACAGCTTATGACCATGATTTTCTGTTGCATTCATTATGATAATTGCAGTTGGAGCAACTGTCTGCAGTTACAGACTCTCAGGCTCAGAATTACAGTAATCCCACAATCCTCTTGTGTCTTACCTCTGAGCAAAATGACTGTGGTTTGTCACAAGGTGGATCACATGACTGGTCCGTCCCTGGCAGAAGTGCTGGAGGGCATCCACCTGGAAGAAATAACAGGGTAGAGATCATTTTCAAGCTTTTGACAACAACTCGGCTTGGAAGAAAGTAATCGGTCAATCAGAAATGTGCATATGTGCTAGTAGTTTCACACAAACTACAGAAAATTGGCATTTTGTGCACATTATAGTGCTGAGACGCTGGTTTCATAGTCTCCTACATGCTCTGTAGTGTGTCATGATAATATACTCCATCTAAAACCACTCTATTTAAAAGAACACTCTGCTAATTCGTTTTTTAATTATTATGCATGCAGCTTTCATGAGCTCATTTATTCAGAAGATACAAAAATTCATTTGTCACACCACAGGACCATTAAACATGACCTCGTGAAGGCAAAAGGCATTTAAAAGTGGCGAAAAATGTACAAAAAATGCCAACAGGACCTAAGATGTACTCATTGCTTTATACTGTACGTGCCAATAGATTTTTAACCTGAAATCTTGATGTTTATTAAAAAAAAATCCACAGATAGCTATGCATCAATGACTCATAAGCAAAGGGGCTCTGATGGTTTGTATTGGTATGTGTTATTCCTCGTTGGCTGCTTATACATGTGACGTAAAGAAACAGATGTGAAGAGGTGTAGTACAGCACCTGTGACGTTTATTCCATCCGAGCGCTGGCACCAGATCAGCTGAGGATTGCCCATCCACTGGTACTCATAACACTCCCCATCTAGATGGAAATCAATAGAGTAAATATACATTTTGCAGTCGTACACATTTAGATAGCTGTAGAGAGACTCGATAATGGTGTTTTCATACAATCCTGTTTAAAAGTACCAAAACCATTAAAATGGACCAAAATGTGAACCAAGTGCTGTGACCAAAATTCTATGAAAGCCTATGGCTACCGTCAACTCTTTGGTTACCAACATTCTTCAAAATATCTTCTTTTGTGTTCGACAGAAGAAAGAAAGTCATACAGGTTTGCAACAAGTGGATTGTGAGTAAATGATGACACAATTTTCATTTTTGGGTGAACTATCCCTTTAAAAAGAGAATGCATTTGTAACAAATCAAGCAGCAGACATCCAACTGCATTTCATAAATACATGTTCATAAATATATACATGTCCTTGTAAAAAAAGAAGTATGCTTAACTGTATTTAATGTGCAATTGTAGTGCACTTTGAATCTTAAAAATATATTTTTAAAAACTGTACTTGCGGATAATACAATATTATGCAATAAAAGGCAATTTTAAGTGCACATAGAGTACACTTTTATGACTGTTTCTCAACACATTTATGTACAGTGCACCTCGTAACAATGTCATGTTAAAAGCATATTAGAAATCCTTATGTTTTAATTGCTTCATAATGCTTAAAAATACACTTATTTTTATGTGTTGACTAAAATCCTGAAGCACACGTAAAGTATGTGATTATAATTTTCAATGTAGTTTGTTATTTGATATTACATTTAAAGTTGATATATTTTAAATGTAATAAATTGCAACTTCATCATTACAAATGTGTAATTACAAATATATTTAAATACATGACATACAAGTTTCAATAAAAATTACATTAAAGTATATTTTAGTTTATCATAGATGCTTTTTGAATAATTATGAAATTACATATAAAGATTTACTTGGGTCCTATATAAGTGGGTCAAAAAACACGTATTTGCATTTAATATACATTTTAACATGAAATTAACATGCAATTAAGGGTTCAAAAAGATTACAAAGTATATTATTTCCACAAAAAAAAAAAAAAACTATTTAAAAGTATGTGCAAGTGTACTACTTTGTCTCAAAGGTGATGCCATTATAAAACAAATGACGTGTAATAAAATGATAAATCAGATGAAGTGAAAGGTATTTATTCTGAAAATAATCCTTGCAGTATAACATCAAAATAAAGCAGCTCTATTGTGGGATGATTTGCTATATTTATATGCCAATGAGAGAGGAGGAGCATGTGTCTCACTGCTGCAGGGCCGGGACTGCCACTCCTGATCGGGGCACTGAGCGATGTTCTCCGGCTCCTGCGCGATGACAGCGCGTGAACGGACCTGCACCGGAGTGAAGTCCAAACGCTGACCTTTCACACACACACTCTGACACGGGCTCCAGTCGGACCACTCCATCAGATAACAGTCACCTGAACAGATCAACAGAGTCACCTAAAGTAGCTTTCCATTTCATTCACAGAAGCAGAACTGGTGTTTGTAGAACTGGAGGTTCTTGTAAACTGTAGTCTGCCATGCAGCAACTTTTTAAAGTTTTTAAAGTGGTTCAAATGTAGTCAGTGTACGCTTTTAGTAAAGTTAGCTACATCGTAGCATATTAAAAAAGCTGAGAAGTACATTAAAGCTATTTAAATCTGTAATATTTTTTTAGATTATGCATTGTAGATTACACAGTTACAAAATTATATAATGGAAAACACATTTATGTAGCACAAAAACAATGAAGATCTCAAATAGGGTGACAGCATCAAACCTGAACCGAAAAATTTATATTACATCATATAAAACCAAAAAACACACAAATTGCATAACTGAATAAAAAGCAGCGACAAGCAGCAATATTACTGTATAAGTAAATATTTATGAGAAAATAAGTTAAATATGAATGAATTTATTATGTATGTCTAATATATATATATATATATATATATATATATATATATATATATATATATATATATATATATACACACATATATATATATATATATACATATATATATACATACATATATATATATATATATATACATATATATGTATGCATAAAATGAATTTAACTAAATAGAGAGGTTTTAACGTCAAATCAGTATGTGTAAATGGAGATTAGGGCTGTGTCAAAAAATCCTATGAAATATATATTTTAGTTGTTCATATCTATCTATCTATCTATCTATCTATCTATCTATCTGTCTGTCTGTCTGTCTATCTATCTATCTATTTATCTATCTATCTGTTTGCATGCAATGATGGCCTCACAGATCATGTGATTTTAGTCTGTTACCAGGGCAGGGTAAGGTGCAGGTTTCTTCCAGAACAATATTCTTATCTCCGTCGACGGCCTGCTCCAATCCAGCACAGAGCTCTTCCTCTACAATGCTGCTCTTCCCATCACCGGAGCCGTCTGATACAAAGCAAGACAGGTTCCGGAAACGCAGGCCCACCCCACACACCACCTCCTACAACACACACACACACACACACAGGTTCAGATGTGAGCACCGAGCAGTCATAAACACTTCCTAAATCCAAAGATCAAAAGCAGGATTGAAACGGAGGAGGATCAGAGAGAATAATAGAAGAGAAGACGAGGTTGACAGCGAGATTGGAAAACAAGGTGTTGGAAGAGTAAGGAGTTCCAGCGCGGGTCGTTAACGTATTCAGAGCGTGTGCCGTTGGGCGACTGAGGTGTTTAGCTCCAACTATTGCTCTATTGTACAATACAGTTCAATAAACACTAAAACCTTTCAATTTCATGAGTCACAATGGAGATTTGTAGAAAAAAAAAAAGCAAAAGATTAGATTATAAACCTATTATAGATTAGGGATATACACTACTGTTCAAAAGTCTGAGTTCTTTTAAAGAAATTAAAACTTTTATTTAGCACTGATGCATTAAATTGATCAAAAAAGACATTAAGACATTTAAGACATTAATAATATAATAATGCAATATAATATAATATAATATAATATAATATAATATAAATTTATATTATAAATATTCATCTTTTGAACCTTATATTCATCAAAGAATCCTGAAGAAAATGCAGCATTTCCACAAAAATATTAAATATTAAATTAATTATTAAATTAAATTAAATTGAATTAAATATAAATATTAAATTCAGCTTTTCATCACAGGAATAAATTACATTTTAAAATACATTAAAATAGAAAAGAGTTATTTTAAATAGTAATAATATTTCACAGTTTTACTGTTTTTACTGTTTTACTTTTGATCAAATAAATGCAGTCTTGGTGCAGTCTTTTACCGACCCATTCAAAAAGGAAATTAAGACATTTAAGACATTAATAATATAATAATATAGTATTATTGATAATATAATATAATATAATATAATATAATATAATATAATATAATATAATATAATATATTTCATTTCTATTATAAATATTCATCTTTTGAACCTTATATTCATCAAAGAATCCTGGAAAAACTGCATAATTTCCACAAAAATGAGAGAAAAATACACAAAAACATGAATTGTGAAATATAGCCTTGACCTAAACCCTTTGCAAATCCGAGTTCACCAAACTTTGAATGTTTTCTTTGAATGTGAATGCATTTCTCTGATCTGTGAATTTACATTCAGCTGTTTGATCTATAAGAACTGAAAAAGACCTCAACACGGCACTCGGACCACGGGCCGTACTGCCATCTGTAACAGGGTCGCACAGGACAGGGCTTCCACTGCTCCATCTGAGACGGACACGGCCTGCCGTCCCCCTGAGACGCCTCAACCACCGTCCGTCTGCGCCACATCTTCCCTGAGGAATTGAAACAGAAGACAGAGAAATGACATTGAGCTTCAGCTCCACAGAGGGCAATACAATTTAAAGAAATAGATGACCTCAAAAATGATTGTTCTCTATCAGAGTAAAAATATGGTAATACTACTTTTTATATAGTTATAAATACTTCACAATTATATGATAGCTTTTTTTTCAATACATTTAAAAGTGATTTTTCACACTACCATGCAATGATTTGAGGTCAATATGATTTTTTTAATGTTTTTGAAAGAAGGATCAAAAATACAGTAAAAAAATTGCAATATTCTGAAATATTATTACTATTTAAAATAACAATTCTATTTGAATATATTTTAAAATGCCATTTATTCTTGTGATGCAAAGCTGAATTTTCAGCATCATTACTCCAGTCTTCAGAGTCACATGATCCTTCAGAAATCAGTTTAATATGCTGCTCAAGAAACATTTGTATAGAAGCCCGTTTCCGCCAACGTATAAAAAATGTAACTGCAATTTTTTTTATCTCACAATTTTTTGACTTTTTTCATCACAATTCCAAGTTTAGATCTTGCAATTCTGACGTTTTTCTTAGAATTGCCTGATACAAACTCGCAATTCTGACTTTTTTCTCAGAATTGCGTGATATAAACTTGCAATTGCGAGAAAAAAGTCAGAATTGTGAGAAACAAACAAAGTTTATATCTCGCAATTGACTTTATTTCTCGCAATTGCGAGTTTATATCCTGCCATTCTGACTTTATATTTCACAATTCTGACTTTATAACTCGCAATTGTGTTTATTTCTCACAATTCTGAGAAAAAAAGTCAGAATTGCGAGTTTATATGATGCAATTCTGAGAAAAAAGTATGAATTGCAAGATGTAAACTCGCAATTGCAAGAAAAATGTCAGGATTGTGGATGGTGGAAATGGGCTTCCATATATTTCCTATCATTATCAATGTTGAAAACAGTTGTGCTGCTTCATATTTTTGTGGAATCCATATACTTTTTTCAAGGTTCTTGGATGAACAGAAAGTTCAAAATAACAGCATTTATTTGAAATAGAAATCTTTTGTAACATTACAAATGTCATTACTGTCACTTTTGATAAATGTATTACATCCTTGCTAAATAAAATAATTTTCTTTCAAAAAAATCAAATAAATAAAAAACTTGCAGACTCCAAACTTTTGAATGATAGTGAACATTACGAGAGTGAAAAATAAAGTCCTAAAAGTTTAGATTTTTCGAAGTGAAATATGACCTGAACCTGTTTTTGACAGATTTGGTGCTCTGCACGCGCACACACACACACACACACACACACACACACACACACACACACACACACACACACACATATCTCCACACACTCATCTTTCAGTTTCTAGCTCAAGGCACAGCAGTCTCAGCTAACTCTCTAGCTCATCCCACATGTGTTTGCACACAATGCACTGCCTTCTGTCTCATTCTGCTTTTTCTGCTTTCTCTTGGAAGTGTTTGGCAAGCAGACTGTCAGTTTCTATCTAGCGCTGCTTCCATCTGTTTTCGTTGAACAGTACCTTCTCAAAGTCCACCATTTCATCTTGTGTTTCCGTATTCTAGCTCCATTCTCCTATGCTGTCTTTTTTCTCTTTTTCTGCATGCTCGATTTTACAGCCTACATACTTGTAGGTGCTCAGGTGAGCATGGCACTAGCGACACCAAGATCATTGTTTTTTTTTTAAAGAAATTAACACACACACACACACATTCAGCAAATTTTTCAGGAAAGACACATTAAATTGATCAAAAGTGACAGTAAAGACATTTACAACATTTCAAAAAACTCTATTTCAAATGAAAGCTGTTCTTTTGAGCTTTCTTTTAATCAAAGAAACCTAAAAACGTATCATGGCTTCCACAAAACTATTAGGCAGCACAACTGTTTAGAACATTAATATTAAATGTGTCTTGAGCACCAAATCAGCATATTAGAATGATTTCTAAAGGATCATGTGACACTGAAGACTGGAGTAATGATGTTAAAAATTCAGCTTTGCATCACAGGAATAAATTACTTTTTAACACATATTAACATAGAACAGGTATTGCAAACTGTAATAATATTTCACAATATTACTGTTTTTTACTGTATTTTTGATTAAATGAATGCAGTCTTAACAAGCATAAGAGACTTCTTTCAAAAGCATTAAAAAAATCTGACTGACCCCAAACTCCTGAATGGTAGGGTATACCTAACGTCTCGGTTACGT
Organism: Spinibarbus caldwelli; assembly: GCA_039654775.1. Lineage (NCBI taxonomy): Eukaryota > Metazoa > Chordata > Actinopteri > Cypriniformes > Cyprinidae > Spinibarbus > Spinibarbus caldwelli. The sequence goes on along the minus strand of CM077227.1, from coordinate 31,168,151 downwards.
ATGTAACCCTCGTTCCCTGAAGGAGGGAACGGAGACGTCACGTCGGATGACCGACAAAATTGGGATCTCGCCAGAGAGACCAATCCACTTCGAGTGTAACTAAACGAGCCAATGGACATTGGCATGCGATTATTGCATCCAGCTGCTGCTGATCACAGCGTGAGCATAAGAGGCAGCTGATGCACCGCATCAATTATGTTTTCGCTGAGGAGCCGAGCCGGCGACCCGGCAGCTCAGCGGTGGTACAGCGACTGTGGCGACGGGACGTGACGTCTCCGTTCCCTCCTTCAGGGAACGAGGGTTACATACGTAACCGAGACGTTCCCCTTTCAGTCGGTCACTCCGAGTCACGTCGGATGACCGACGAAATTGGGATCCCTACCAAAGCGCCACAGGAGCTGCCCCTTCCAGTGCCCTGTGTAGGGCTCCTGACCCTTCCTATAAGGCAGACGATAGGACCGGGCTCTACACAGAGAAGGTCAACTACTGGTGTTCCTTGAACAACCCAAACAGTAGGACTAGGATAACACTGGGAAGCGTGCCCTTCCACTTGGAAGAGGCACACTGCGGAGTCACCTCCTCCCAGAGGGGGTTAAGTGACATTCAAACATGTGAAGTAACCCCGAAGGGCCCTATTGCACATGGAAGTCTCTGAGATGGCTCAGGCTGCTTCTTTAGAGATGGCAGAACGTGGTCCGCCAGGGGAAACATGGCTCTAATAAGAATACCGTGGAATACACATATGGGATCCCGACAGGGTCTCTCATATGGGCACTAGCCTCGCACCAGATTTCAAGAATTCATTGGCTGAAGGCCTGGCGCCGGACGCCCCGCCGCGTCTGGACGCCGGAGTGCTGGAGGACTCAACAGGGTTTGCCTGGTTAAGGAACTCTCTGGAGAATTAGGCGTAAGGACGCCGCAAGCCGACTCTGAGCCGGCCCTCTCAGTGCCACTACCCGTTTGAGGTGAGAACACAGGAGGAAACCGGTTCGACACGTAGGCTATAAAACCTAGCGAACGTGTTGGGAGTCGCCCAACCCGCAGCTCTACAGATGTCTGCTAGCGAGGCACCACGAGCCAGCGCCCAGGACGATGCGACACCCCTAGTGGAGTGAGCATGCAACCTGAGTGGGCAGGGCACACCTTGTGCTTCGTAGGCCAAGGTGATGGCATCCACTATCCAGTGGGCCATCCTCTGCTTGGAGACAGCCTTCCCCTTCTGCTGTCCTCCATAACAGACAAAGAGCTGTTCTGAGGTCCTGAAGCTCTGAGTTCTATCCACGTACTGACGCAGTGCGCGTACAGGACAGAGCAAAGCTAGGGCTGGGTCTGCCTCCTCCAGGGGCAGCGCTTGCAGGCTCACTACCTGGTCCCTGAAGGGCGTGGTAGGAACCTTGGGCACATAGCCGGGCCGGGGCCTCAGTGTTGCACTGGAGTCAGCCGGCCCAAACTCAAGGCACGACTCGTCGACCGAAAATGCCTGCAGGTCCCCCACCCTCTTGATTGAGGCCAATGCAGTCAGGAGTAGGGTTTTCATAGAAAGAAACTTCAACTCGACTGACTGCAACGGCTCAAAGGGGGCAGTTTGTAGGGCTCTTAGCACCAAGCCAAATCCCAAGAGGGAAGGGAGGGAGGCCTCGGAGGATTTAACCTCCTGGCCCCCCTAAGAAACCTGACGACCAGATCGTGCTTCCCCACCGACCTCCCCTCTATGGGGTCGTGGTGGGCAGAAATAGCAGCAACATATACCTTAAGGGTGGAGGGGAACAGCCTACGCTCCAACCCTTGTTGCAAAAAGGAAAGCACGGCTCTGATCGAACATCTCCGGGGGTCCTCCTGGTAAGAGGAACACCATTCGACGAACAGGTTCCACTTCAGCGCATAGGCCCGTCTTGTGGACGGTGCTCGTGCTGAAGCGATAGTGAGCGCTACCTCCTGGGGCAGGTCACCTAGAACCTCCGCGTCCCGTCCAGGGACCACACATGAAGTTTCCACAAGTCTGGACGCGGGTGCCAGAGGGTGCCCCGTCTCTGAGAAAGCAGATCCTTCCTCAGAGGAATCGGCCAGGGAGGGGCTGTCGCGAGGAGCATGAGTTCCGGGAACCAGGTCCTGTTGGGCCAATATGGAGCCACTAACAGGACCTGCTCCTCGTCCTCCCTGATCTTGCACAATGTCTGTGCTAGCAGGCTCACTGGGGGAAACGCATACTTGCGCAAGCCCTGGGGCCAGCTGTGTGCCAGTGCATCCGTGCCGAGCGTTGCCTCGGACAGGGAGTAGAACCACTGGCAGTGGGTGGTTTCTGGAGATGCAAACAGGTCTACCTGAGCAACTCCGAACCGACTCCAAATCAGCTGGACCGCCTGGGGATGGAGTCTCCACTCCCCAGGAAGTGCCACTCGAGACAGCTCGTCGGCCGCCTGATTGAACACTCCTGGGATGTGGATGGCACGAAGGGACCTCAGATGCTTCTGACTCCAGAGGAGGAGGTGGCGGGCGAGTTGCGACATGCGACGGGAGCGCAAACCGCCTTGCCGGTTGATATAGGCAACGGTCGCAGTGTTGTCCGTACGGACCAGAATGTCCCTGCCCCGAAGGCGCCCTCTGAGGCGGCACAGGGCAAGGCGTACTGCCAGCAACTCGAGGCAATTGATATGCCAACGCAGAAGGGGGCCCGTCCAAACCCCTGATACTGCGTGCCCGTTGTACGTGGCACCCCAGCCGGTGGTCGAGGCATCCGTGAATACCACAGCATGCCTGGATACCTGCTCCAGGGGCACTCCTGCCCGAAGGAACGAAGGATCTGACCACGGGCTGAAGGTCTTGCGGCAGGCCGGTGTAATCTGAACCTGGTGAGTACCGCGTTTCCACGCCCACCTCGGGATTCGACCATGGAGCCAGTGCTGAAGCGGTCTCATATGGAGCAGACCGAGCGGAACTATGGCCGCAGCTGCAGCCATATGCCCCAGGAGCCTCTGAAAGAGTTTCAGTGGGACCGCTGTCCTGCCTGATAAAGTCTTGAGGCAGTTCAGCACCGACTGAGCACGTTCCTGGGTGAGGCGTGCTGTCTGGTTGACCGAATCCAACTCCATGCCGAGAAAAGAGATCCTCTGCACTGGCACGAGTTGCTCTTTTCCCAATTGACCCGAAGGCCCAACTGGCTGAGGTGCCTGAGCACCAGGTCCCTGTGTGCGCACAACAGCTCTCGAGACTGTGCAAGTATGAGCCAGTCGTAGAGGTAGTTGAGAATGCGCACACCCCGTTCTCTCAAGGGAACAAGGGGCCGCCTCTGCAACTTTGGTGAAGACACGAGGCGAAAAGGGACAGCCCGAAGGGCAGGACCTTGTACTGATATGCCCGACCGTCGAACGCGAATCGCAGGAATGGCCTGTGTCGCGGGAGAATCGAAACATGAAAGTACGCGTCCTTCAGGTCGATTGCTGCAAACCAATCTAGGGGACGGACGCATCCAAAAATGCGTTTCTGCGTCAACATCTTGAACGGCATCTTGTGAAGTGCACGGTTCAAAACTCGCAGATCCAAGATCGGTCGTAACCCACCGCTTTTCTTGGGCACAATGAAGTAAGGGCTGTAAAACCCCGACCTCATATCGGCTGGAGGGACCGGCTCTATTGCATCCTTCGCCAGTAGGACTGCAATCTCCGCGAGCAAGACAGGGGCATCGACGGCTTTGACTGAAGTGAACCGGATGCCCCTGAACTTGGGGGGGACGCCGGGCGAACTGAATCGCATAGCCGAGTCTGATGGTCCGCAGGAGCCACCGGGACGGGCTGGGGAGCGCTAACCAGGCTCCGAGAGACCGCACCAGCGGGGCCAACGGGCCCACCGACATGCCCGCGGTGGGGCAGCAAGGTGGAACACAGGGACCGGCCCCAGGGCCTGTGACGGCCTGGCCTGTGACGGCAGGGGGCGGGGTCTGGGTGTGTAGTGTAGCACTCACCTGATTTCTCCTCGCGTGGGAGGAGACACAGGAACCCGGCTTGAGGCTTGTGACAGCCCGGCGTTTGACGACTTGAAGCGGGGACTGGAGTGCTACTGCCCTTACCTGGTTCCACGAATGGGCAGGAGGGGTGCTCTTGGGCAACCACCCGCTGCCTGCTGGCGAGAGAGGAGGAGGGAAGCGATCCTGTGATGCACGGATCACCACTCTCCTCCTCTTGAGACCCGGAGATTGAGGAGACCGCTCTTTACTGATGTTTTGGGTACCGCTGGCTGCTGGGCCAGAGGCGGAACAAAATGAACAAAAGATACTCCACCCGGCCCTCCTCCGGGGGAGGGAGTGGTGCAGTCACCATCTCCCGATGAGCAGTCTCCTCCATCTCTGGGTCGACCGTCCCAGGGCCTCTTGCACTTGCGCTTGCCGCCAGGTTTGGCGGGGGCCTGGACGGGCTGGGCGTCCTGCCTGCGACCGGCTCCACGACGCTGCCTGGTGAAAGGCTGCTGCGGCTGCGCGGGAGCGGGGGCGGCCGCAGGGGGGCGCCCACGGCGACGAGCAGGCTGAGTGGCTGCAGCCGGAGTGGAAGCAATAGGTTTCCTCCGGCGCATGATGTGTTTGCCTCAGTCTGCTTCTGGGCTGCCGAGAACTGCTGGGCAAAGCTCTCGACAGCGTCGCCGAAAGGGCCGGTCTGTGACACGGGAGCATTCAGGAACTGTACCTTCTCCTGCTCCTTCATGTCAGCGAGACACAGCCAGAGATGGCGCTCCTGGACATCGCACGACCCAGAGACTGTGCGGTCACCTTCGTCACTCGTAGCGCGAGGTCCGTCGCAGCACGCAGCTCATGTAGAACCGCCAGGTCGTGACCACCCTCGTGCAGGTCTTTCAGTGCTTTGGCCTGGTGGACCTGCAGCAACGCCATAGCGTGGAGGGCGGAAGCCGCCTCCCCACAGGCTCTATAAGCACTGCCAGTTAGACCTGACGAATACTTAGAGGCCCGTGAGGGGAGACACGGATCACCCCGCAGGGTGGAAGCGGCTGTTGGACATAGTTGCATGGCCACAGACCGTTCCACCGAGGGGATGCCCGCATACCCCAAAGCGGCTCCACCATCGAGGGTGGTGAGAGCGGAAGAACTACAAGATGTGTTTCGGGCAGTAAAAGGTGCCCTCCACGATCTTGTCAGCTCCTCATGCACTTCCGGAAAGAATGGCACCGGAGGGGGGCGCTGAGAACCAGCGCCACCCCCACCGAGGAACCACTCGCCCAGCCTCGAAGGATCGGGACACGGTGGCTTTTTAGGATTCCACACGAGCCCGACATTCTCGGCGGCCCGGGAAAGCATAGCCGTCATCTCTGGGTCTGGCACGGACAACGCTACCACACCCGAAGGGGGCAACGCAGCCGGGTCATCATCCCCGGAGAGAGAGGGCCCGCCCTCCGATGCAGTGATCGACATCTGGTCGTCAGAGGGGGCACCGAAGGAAACGCGTGGCCAGCGCGCTCCTTCGGCAGCTCCACCGGCTGCGGAGTGCTTGAGGGGTGAGGAGCTCCACTTGGGGAAGCCCTCACCGTAATCCTCAATCACCTCTGACTCCACCGGATCCAGTGTGCACGCCGGATCACGGCAGGCAGAGGGACTCTGCCATGTTTGACATAGCAGAGTCGCACTCCGAGATGGTCATGTCCCCGCAAGAACATGAACCATCCACGAAAGCCACCTCAGCGTGCTGAATGCCCAGACACGTGAGGAAGCGATCGTGACCGTCCTGAGGCGCCAGGAAACGACCACACCCAGAAACGCACGGGTGAAAAGACATCTTTAAAAAGACGCGATCACCCGTGTTGCTCTTTTAGAGAAATTGCTCTTTCAGAGAAATGCTCTTTTAGTGCTGAAGCACGCAGGGGAGCTGGCCACCGCACACTCCTAGTGTGGCTGTCAGCAGGAAGACGATCTTTCTCTCCCGGACACCGTGACCACCGCTGCCGCGCCGTAACGCCCGCACTCGCTCGCAGAACACTCTCTTGGAAGGGAGAGCAGTAGCTTTAACCACTACCGCTCGGCTCCGAAGCGAAAGGATAATTGATGCGGTGCATCAGCTGCCTCTTATGCTCACGCTGTGATCAGCAGCAGCTGGATGCAATAATCGCATGCCAATGTCCATTGGCTCGTTTAGTTACACTCGAAGTGGATTGGTCTCTCTGGCGAGATCCCAATTTCGTCGGTCATCCGACGTGACTCGGAGTGACCGACTGAAAGGGGAACATCAGTTACAAACACATTTGATACAGTGGTAAGTCGTTATATATTTGTCCATTTTTTTGGCTTTACCTTCAAGGCCACAGGTCTGTGAGCAGTCTGACCATGCTGACCAGTCAGAGAGCTGGCAGTTGACTGGACACTCCACCGTACAGGAAGCATTCATTTGCCATTTCTTCTCTAAGCGCAGCTGTGGAAAGAAAAAAGACATAAGAAATAAGCATTCATGAAAAAAGGTCATTCCAAAGGAGAAACATCTGAGAAGCTGAAGACTTCAAGAATAGTGACCATATGATTTATGTTTAATCACACTTCTTTTTATTAGAAACAACTGATACATTAAAAAGATTTTTTTTTTTTTTTTTTTTTTTTACTATGGGTAGTTGTGTTCTACACTAGAGAGGACTGTAACTCTGATAAAGTGAGCTGGTTGAAAACTGGGTTACAGGGTTAATATGCCATGCATATGATTTATCGCCCACAGGGTCCAATTAAAGTGACCAGAGCTGTCGGATTTTGACTGATCTTTTGCCATCTCTTTTCACATTAACCTACAGTTTAAAATGGCACAAAATAACCTTGTTTCTTTTCCACTTGATGTCAACTTCATATTAGTAGATACAACATCATAAGAGTAGATTTAGAGACTTAAAAATTTATTACAAATTTCTTTCTTTTTTATGTTTTAGTGGTGTTAGCTAAGGCATATTTTGAGGAATATATAAATAATACTTTTATTCATCAAGGAAGCATTAAGTTAATCAAAAGTGACAGTACAGACATTTATAATGTTACAAAAAATTCTATTTTTAATAAATGCTGTTCTTTTGAACTTTCCATTTATCAAAGAATTCAGAAAAAAGTTTCCACAAAAATATTAAGCTGCAAAATATTGAACTGTTTTCAAATTGTGCAAATCAGCATATTAGAATGATTTCTGAGGGATCATGTGACACTGAAGACAGGAGTAATGATGCTGAAAATTCATCTTTGCATCACTGGAATAAATTACATTTTAAAATATATTCAAATAGAAAACAGTTAATTGAAATTGTAATAATATTTGTATAATATTTTATGTATATACTGATTGTACTTCAGAATTTCAGGTAATTAATTCAGTTTGAATCAGTTCACAGTACAGATTCCATTCAAATGTTACGTAGATATAATTTCAGTAGCTGTACCTGTTTGGTAAACTTTGTAAACTATACTGTATATTCAAGAAAATCTCTCAATGATTTACAAAGATAGAATGTTCACTATTCAAAATGTAACCAACAGTAACGACATCACTGTAATTTTGTAACATCGTGTAGATTTTTGTGCACAACATAAAACGCTGAGTATTATAAGAGTTATGAAGCTTTTCATTAACACAGAATCAAAGTGTAAAACTCAAACTTTCCTAAAACTTTAACACTATTCTTTCATTGGTCCTGGAAAAGCAACTCTAGCTACTTCTACTGAGAAGAAAATAATGAAATTCACAAGAGGCAGCGTCTGTAAATAAATGCACAAACCTCTTCGCAGTACTTGAGGTCAACAGATTTGCCGTCACTTCTAATGCAGTCCAGCATCCTCGTCTTGAGACCGATTCCACACACAGCGCTGGCACTTAATTGGCATGTGCTCCAGTCTAAGTGAACACACACACACACACACACACACACACACGCACACACGCACACACACAGACAGACAGAGATTTCACCCTGCGGGTTCTCATTAAACTACACGTCTAGGTCAGAGGTTGCTTGCGTCCTCGTGAGTGAATGGTTTGAGGACACAGTCTCAGCTCCAGAAACCGCTGCACTGCACGTTGACGTTCTTGGAGGGGAATCATGAATGAAGTCTGAGCAGATGGAGGAAGCAGCTCCAGTAATGATCCAAACTCTCGAATGACTCATTCATGTGAATGGCAACTCAAAATAGTAAGAGAAAAGGAAGTGCTGCGTGGATAATGCCCAGACTAGAAGAACTAAAAAACAGCAGGCAGTCAAAGAGCAGGACAAAAGTGTTCAAGTCAGCAAGAAACGGCATTCACAACCAATTTTACTGGAGTACTGTGGTGTATTTTTAGAGAGAAACAGGACGTTTTATGAGGCAAAAAATATTGATTTTATTTATTGATTTGGGTCATTAATGTCACATTAACTTCAGAAGGAATGTCATTTGGCAAACCATTTGGGAAATTAAGACAGCCACAAATACTACCATTTAATAGTTTTAATGTAATGTAAAATCTTATTAAATACTTGTTTTTCATTTTACAGTGAAATACTACAATACTAGCATTTCTTATTTTAAATAAAAATTTATTAATTTTTAGTTAATAATAATAATAATAATAATAATAATAATAATAATAATAATAATAATAGCAATAAAAGCAATAATAATAATTTAAAATGTGATTAATTTTTAGTGCTAGTTTGTAAGGCTGCACATGACCTATAATAATAATAATAATAATAATAATAATAATAATAATAATAATAATAGTAAATGTTATTAATTTTTAACTTTTGTTTGTAAGGCTGCACAGGGACAATAATAATAATAATAATAATAATAATAATTTTATAATTTAAAATGTTATTATTGTTATTATTCTTGTTATTTTTATTATTATTATTATTATTATTATTGACAATGACTATACAATAATATTATTATTACTGTATAGCCATAATGTTACAAAATGTAGGCCAAATTGTGCAACACTACAAACAAGCACAGCAAACCTGTTTTTTTTTTTTTTTTTGGCATTATTAATCACTTTTTTTTTTTTTTCAGAAAATTGCAATTACATTTTTTTCTCCAAATTGTGCAACCCTATTTGGGAAAACTGTTTGAGGAAATGCTTTGCAATTTTTTCTACTCACCAGTGATGTTGTAATTGTAGTGAAAGCAGTTGCGGTTCAGGAGGCAGGGCTCGGTCTCCATGCTAACCGGACAGTCCTCTCCCTCTTTAGGCAGACGCAGGGCAAACGCCGTCCTCTCCCGATCTCCTCTTCCAGAACACGGCTTTAAGAGGCCGATAAAACAGACTGCTGTTCATTCACTTTAGTGAGCTCATAATTGTCTCATATTTCTCCTCAAGCTGTTCATTTACTGTCTAACAAATGACCTGCTCTGATTTTTTTATGCCACTATTTATGCCCCAATGTCAGTTGGCTCTAACTGGAATCATATAAGAACAGGATAAAATGATGTCCCTGTTAGCGTAAGCCAAAAATTTTATTGCTCAAACTGCTAAAGAGATTTCTTAGACATTTCAGATGCTTAGGATAAAAAAATAAATAAAAAATAAAAAATCAGTGTTGTTATTGTTAATCAGTGTTGCTGTTGTTTTGAGAATTTAAATAAAGCTTGAATAAAATATAAATATTAGATTAAAATTGTAAAAAAAAAAAAAAAAAAAAAAAAAACGAAGCAAATTTAAAAATGTTGCCTTGGCAACTAACTGAAATAAATATCTTTATGTATTAAAATTACTAAAACTAAAATTATAATTATAATTAAAGAAATAAATTACTTTAATAAATAAAAGAAAAGATATAAATTAAAGATATAAAAACACTAATAAAAATGAAAAAAGCATATTAAATTCATTAACATTATTAAAAAAGTTTTTTTGGATTGAAATAAAGTTGAAATAAATTATAAATATTAGATGAAAAACTTTAACATAAAAAAAATCAGAAATGTTGCCTTGGCAACTAACTGAAATAAATAATTTTGTTTATAATACGAAATTTAATAATTTTCATGCTGAAATCGCGTTTGGTCTCGTACTGTATGGCATACCTTGTTAGTGTCTGCGCTTGCGTGGCCATTTATTGTGATTAACAGGAAAGTGTGTCCAGCTGAATTCAATTAGCGATTTGTTAGACGGGTATAAAAAAGGTTATTATACCGCGGCAGCGGTCGCGGCAGCCCTCGTGTGAAGCCCTCGTCGTGTGAAGACCAAAGAGTGTAAAGACCATCGACTCTACCAAGCGACTCCACCGGACAGGGACACCGGCAAGGGATAAGTATCGCTTTTCATTTATTCTCTTTCCTATTACTTGTTTCACTTCTCTTTCAGTTTTTATAACCATTTCTTACTTGTATGTTTGGCACAGTTATTTTTTTAGGATTACTGTTAAACTAATGTAGTTTAATTTGTATATGTTATCTATTTTAATTTTAGTTACAGTTGTAGTAATGTTTGTCATTTTATTAGTTTTTTTTTATGATGTCTGATAAGTTATTTATTGAGTTTTAGTTTGATTTAATTTGAGTTATTTTAGTACTTCAACAAACTACATGGAAATGAAATAATATTGAATTCATGGATATGCGTGTGTGTGTGTGCATATATGTCTGTGTGTGTGTGTACATACACGTAGTTGTTTTTGGTGTTTGGCTTAGTTTTATGTTAGAATCATTATTACACTCTTATACCTTTTATTCTCTTAATATTTTGAATTGTTTGTAATTGTCTTTATTTTTTTTTTCATTTAAATGTTTGTAATTGTTTGTAATTGTCTTTATTTTGTTTTCATTTAAATATTAAGTTTAGAAATTTTGTCATATGCATTTCTCATTTTTATTTAATATTTTTTTAATATGTGTGTATATATACTATTTATAAAGTTTTAGCTTTTAGTTTTGGATCAGTTTTAGTTGTTTTAATACTACAATTGATTGTTTCTGTTGTCCTCATTTGTAAGTCGCTTTGGATAAAAGCGTCTGCTAAATGACTAAAAGTAAAGTAAAAAAGTAAATAACGAAGTTCTAAAATTACTAAAACTGAAATAAACAAATTAAAGCTAAACATAATGGTAAAAAATAATAAAAATGTCAAAAGCAAATAACGAAATTACTAAAATTACTAAAACTAATTTTCAACCTGGTCTCATGAAGAAAATGTACCTCTGGGAACTTTTTTTTCGCGAGACGTGAAATACGTACCACCATGTATGTTTCGTGACATATTCGATGTGAAATGTCCACTGGGTGGCACTAAAAGAATGTTTTTTTTTTTCCCCCGGAACAGATGGTTTTGTAGGTGTCACCGGAGTTCTGACTTGAAATGTCCGTGACATTTTAAAATAATGTACCATCTGCACTATACCTAAACCTACCCGATAGTATGAACAAAAGCAAATGTGTGACGTAAACACGCAATCGCAAGCATACTATTTTAGTTTGTTTTTCGAGCTTTCATTTTTCAGCTCTTTCATCGTGAGTCATGTTTTTGAAGGGATTCGTACCCAAGGATTCCACATGCTAAGTCCAATTCCGTGCCAGCTGAGCTACTGAGCAAGCTTGTTACGTCCAGAAAGTGAAACATATAGAGCTGTAATCATAACTGTGTACGAAAACAAGTGCTCGATGTTTACCGCCTGTAATTTCTATTGGAAACTGCAGTGATATGTACTTATTTGTCCATATTTTGCGTCTCGCGAAAAAGTTCCCAGAGGAATGTTTTCCTCATGAGACCAGGTAGATAAATTTTGAGTTTGAAATGAAGTGGAAATAAAAAAAAATATATCTATAAATTATATGAATAAATATATATAAATAAGACTCCTTCGCTCCTTAGTCACGTGAGTGCGGAACGTTGCACTTCCTTAACGCTAATTTTATGTTTTCTGTTATTTGTTTGTTTATCTTGTTATTCAGCACATCGCAAACTTACTATGTGAAAAACCGAACAGTTTGAAGACACCTGACCTGTCATTGGAAATCGCATTTGGTCTCGTACTGTATCGCGTACCTTGTTAGTGTCTGCGCTTGCTCGGCCATTTATTGTGATTAACAGGAAAGTGTGTCCAGCTGGATTCAATTAGTGATTTGTTAGACGGGTATAAAAAAGGTTATTATACCGCGGTAGCGGTCGCGGCAGCCCTCTTGTGAAGCCCTCGTCGTGTGAAGACCATCGACTCTACCGAGCGACTCCACCGGACAGGGACACCGGCAAGGGATAAGTATCGCTTTTTATTTATCCTCTTTCCTTTTACTTGTTTCACTTCTGTTTTAGTTTTTATAACCATTTCTTACTTGTATGTATGTTTTTTCAGTGTTATTTTTTAGGATTACTGTTAAACTAATGTAGTTTGATTTGTATATGTTATCTATTTTAATTTTAGTTTCAGTTGTAGTAATGTTTGTCATTTTATTAGTTTTTTATTATGTCTGTATATGTTTATTAAGTTTTAGTTTTATTTAATTTGAGTTATTGTAGTACTTCAACAAACTAAATGGAAATGAAATAATATTGAATTTATGGATGTGTGTGTGTGTGTGTGTGTGTACATACACGTAGTTGTTTTTGGTGTTTGGCTTAGTGTTATGTTAGAATCATTATTATACTCTTATACCTTTTGTTCTCTTAATATTTTGAATTGTTTGTAGCTTTATTTTGTTTTCTTTTGTTTTCTTTTAAATGTTAAGTTTAGGAATGTTTAGAAATTTGTTGTATGCATTTGTCATTTTTATTTAATTAATTTTTTAATGTGTGTGTGTGTATTTATAGTATTTATAAAGTTTTAGCTTTTAGTCTTGGATCTGTTTTAGTTGTTTTAATACTACAATTGATTGTTTCTGTTGTCCTCATTTGTAAGTCGCTTTGGATAAAAGCGTCTGCTAAATGACTAAATGTAAATGTAAATTAGTGCTGTCAAAATTAGCGCGTTAATGCAGGCGATTAATTTTTTCAGTTTAACGCGTTAAAATTATTTTACGCCATTAACGCAGGGGCGGGGCCTAGGGTTGGCCACCCCACTCATAACTGCTAATTCTGTCTCTTTTTTCTTGACAAGAAGTGCATTTATTCAGTCACAGAACATCTTTACGAGCACATCGAACAGGAGACGTTTCAGACGTGCGCTTCAACTTCACTTCAGCGTCAGACGCGAGTCAAACGAGCGTGGAAACTGTACTGTGCTCACAGCGCGTGCTCTTCAATACATGCACAAAGGTGCTGGCGCGCGCATAGCCTGTATTATTTCATATCAAATCGCGAAAGAAACTACGAGTATGCAATTTCGTGATCAGTTAAGTCATGAAGTTACCAAAAAGGTGATTAAAGCTGCCATAAAACTGTGCATGCATGTAATATGTTATATATGAGTTACATTAAGAACATGTCTCTGAATTGGTTTTCAAAACTGTCCTGGAGCATCCTAGCACTGTCTCCCTCATCTAACACACTCGATTCAACTCGTCAGCTCATTAGAAGAGACTGAAATGCGTCCGACCTGAAGTGGGTCAGAAAAGGTGATGAGAGTTGAGAGAAAATACAATGCGTGTCAGATCCGCGTCACGTTCAGCAGCGGCAGCTCTTAAAGAAATAGAAGCCAAAACAACCTAATAACCAGCTGCTGTGATGTCTGTTAATCAAGAACAAAAGAAAAAAGAGGAAATCAATAACTTTTATAGTTTTAAGGATTCATCTGTATTTAATTTAGAATTTAGTGTTTGATAACTTTATTCAATTTCTGTATATTTCTGCTGAGGGGCACAGGTAGATAAATATGACATTTATTATAATGGGTTTATGTGAAGATTGTTTTAAGTTCACTTAAATTAGGAGTTATTTTTAAAGTCTAATAAATGTTAAAATTGATAGCTCTTAATTATAATGTAAAGTTGAATGGAGAAATATTAGGGGGAAACATTTTTATAGGGAAATCAGTATTAATTGGTATCAGTGATACTGGCCTTCAGTCATAAAAATAAAGATTCCATTAAATAAATATTGACTGTCTTTATGCTGTTTGTCCATTAATTTGAAGATTGAATGTGAAATTATTGCAATGTAAAAGTATATTTAAAAACTTTAATGTTAGGTGGGATTAATCGTGATTAATTTCAGAAAAATGTGCGATTAATTAGTTATTTTTTTAATCGATTGACAGCACTAATATAAATATCAGATGAAAAACTCAAAAAACTTAAATGAAAATTAGAAATGTTGCCTTCGCAACTAGCAACAACTAACAACTAAAAAAAAACAATAAAACGTTGAAGTACTACAATTACAAAAAATAAAGCTGAAATAAAAAAAAGCTAAACAAATATAAAACTAATAATAAACTAATAAAAATGACAGAAGCGCATAACAAAAATACTAAAACTTAAACAAAAATTTGAGTTTTAAAAATATAAAAATATATGCCAATTCAAAATATTGCGCATAAAGCTAAAAAAATTATGTGGATTTATTTGATCTGAGAAATGTTTGAGTTTGAGGGATTTTTTTGATGCTCTCTTGGCAAATGCGATGCACCGTCTGAGACATTGCTGAGATCTCTTCTTAAATGTGACATTACTACAGTCTTTATTGAGAAGAAGTGAAATATTACAGAGATCAAATCAATGTCGAGATGCAACCCTAGTGTGAACAGGGTTTAAATGGATTAGCGCTAATCCTGACCAGGTCACATGGGGTCCAGGAGCTCCAGTCAGACAGCACACAGTCCTCGGGACAGGGCAGGCGGCTCTCCCTCGTGCCCTGCGGCATCTCCTCTGGATCACACAGATAGTCCTCCACCGCATCAGAGGGACCGTCCACTGTGTTCAACATACACCTGCAGGACCATCACAGATGAGCTCAGTATAATATCAGGGTGTTACGGATGGAGTAACAGTAAAATAAATGTGAGGAAAGGCATCTTTGACACTCACCTGACTCTTCTGGTCTGAACGCCCTCGCCGCAGTTCTCCTTCAGATCCACGTTACTGACCTTCCACACGCTCCAGGGTTCAGCTACCCAGATATACTGACTGCAGTCACTGACGCACGGGACCACCTCATACACCTGCAACACCAGACCACCGACCACACATATACAATCATACACAATCCAACACTTCTCAGGAGTACAATAAAATGTTCAGTGAAAGGTTAAACTAAATATTACTGTATATGAGCTGCTTTATTTCCTATTCAACAATAATTGCAGTTTTTGCTGTTACTAAAATTTGGGACATGTCTAAAAGCAGTTTAAAACCCTGATCGCACAAATAAACAATAATAATTTAAGTGAAATAAATAAATAAATACACCCATCAGAATATGAATTCAAGATTATGAAATAAATAAATAAATAAATAAATAAATGAATGAATGAATGAATGAATGAATGAATGAATACCAAAAACACGAGAATGTTAATTTAACATGTCATAATTAGAAAAATACCTAAATCAAGAAATAAATAATAATAATAATTGAAGTGCAATAAATAAATAAATAAATAAATAAACACCCATAAGAATATTAATTCAAGATTGTGGCATAAATAAATAAATAAATAAATAAATAAATAAATAAATAAATAAATAAATTTAAAAATGATTAATTTAAGGTCTATCAATTAATTATTTATAAATTATTAAATTCACAAACAAATTTTTGGATGGGAGGCAACTTTTCATGATAGGTTGATAATTTATCTGACATATCTTGTAGCTTTCACAACAAAAAGCATGGGATTTGTGCCTCTAATGGTAAGAAAAAGAAAAGAAAAGAAAAGAAAAGAAAAGAAAAGAAAAGAAAAGAAAAAAAGAAAAAAGAAAAGAAAAGAAAAGAAAAACTCCATTGAAGAGAATAAAGTGTTTTTACCTGTGCCTGTGGCCAAGCAGCGTTATTGGAGAGTTATTGGAGAGAAAAGTATCATTAGAACATCTGCGTCTATAGACCAAAGCACCATAAAACATCATTTTCAGTTAAGAATACACTTCTTATTGTTGTTTCTGTCTTAAGAAACGCCATTGCTTAAACTCAAATTGGAATACAATTTACAAGGCCAGAAATATCTATTAAGAAAATAAATAGGTTAAATTTTGATTTCACACTGACAAAGTATAGAAGTCTGTGTAATTTCTTGCTCTAGACATGTTCAAATTTGTCTAATGTAAAACGACATGACCTCTAACCATCCTGATAATCTGTTAATTAATAAAAAGAGAGCATTTAAATTAAATCTAATCCAAGAACACATATTTGTCGGGAGCAAAGATCTCAGAAACACTTTGATGTGGAGCTATCTATTTCTAGCAAATCAGTTAAAAAAAAAAAAAAAACAAAAAAAAAAAAAATAGAGATGAAAAGACAAGTATTTCTGAATAAATTGAGATTCACTTGTGAACCTATTTTTGGACTTTTAGCATGTGATTTTCACTAAATAATCGGAGCCAACGGTTCCAGAAATTGAGGGAAACTTTGAACTCCGTTCCAAAGCCTAGAGAACTGCATATATAGGCAGTATTTTAAGATATCACAGGTGTGCTCCTATGCCTTAAGCAATGACAGATCAGCATGCTTGCCTGCTGATACCTTCTTTTGGACAAATTTTAAGGTAGCACTTCATGTATCTTTTGGCAATCCCACGATGCATTATAATAAGCTCTATCCAAACTACAACCATCCAAAATGGGGGATGAGGAAAGATAAATGATTTTAAGTATACTTATTATTTATTCAACATCAAAAAGTAGCAGTAAAATAGTTGAATAAAATAAAAATGAGCTATTTAATACAGTATTTGCATGTGCAATATGTGTTTCTGTGTTAATTCAGCGTCACTGATATACTGTACTATTAAAGATTTTGTTAACATTTGGAATTAGGTTGTATTTGTACATTTTCTCTCTTTAATTACTGTTAGTTTTAGTAATTTTGTTTTTGCCATTTTTATCAGGTTTTAATTTTTATTTTTTTATTTATTTATTTGAGTACTTCAAGTTCAACTAACAAAACTTTAAGTAACATTTTTTTTAATGGTTTTAGTTTTAGTTAACTATAATAACACTGGTATATTTATGCTCATCAGAATATGCTTTGTTAGCAGTATACTATATCAAAATCTATTGTATCTTTGAGATTGTAATCCAAAACTGTAATTGTAATGCAAATCTGTATTGTAGGTCTCATTTTTGCTATTTGTACATTGCCTATTTGTATATTATTCTTTTATTATCTGTGTCCTGTCCTGTTGCTGTCTTTCTGTTGCACTGTAGAGCTTCTGTCACAAAAACAAATTCCTCGTATGTGTAAGCATACCTGGCCAATAAAGCTCATTCTGATTCTGATTCTGATTCTGATTTCAGTTAGTATGCTGTCTATGTAGGCAGCTCACTAGGTGTTGGAACAGAAAAAGTAGACTAAAACAATGTTCATTAACATCTAACATCAAAATTCTTTACTTTAATGATTTTATTAAGCAAATTTATTATTGAAACCCCTGCACCTCCATGGACTATATCTATTTAAAACAATATAATTTAATATATATTTAATATATATTTCAAAATTCTTTCCTTATGCATATGGAGTTGTGGCGTTTACCTGGTTAAGGTGGTCCAGTTTTGGACAGGGTCTTCCTCCATTGTAAGGCTTTTCTCTGAGCCATTTTGAGCGAACTTTGACCCCACTGCCACAGGATTTACTGCAGCGCGACCAGTTGGACCATTCGCTGAGTTTACAATCAGACGGGCAGGGGACGATGCAGGCCTCCTCAATATACCCTAAAAAACAGTACGGGTGTGAAAAAGGGAACATAAACACAAAACAAACTGTGGTGTCCCTACTAAATTCTATGCCCATTTAGAAACAAGTGACGGTCTTTATGAATGGATCATTAAATCGCACTCACGTGCTATATTTAGGAAAACAGCACTGTTGCTTGTATGATATTACTTAACTATATAATTATAAAAAACAAAAACTCATACAGAGAAATTTTTTGCTTTCATAAATTGAATTATAGGCTAGGGTCATTCTAACTGTACCGTAATAGGCTTCATAACGCAGTGAAAGTCAGTCACATACTTGATAATATCAGCTCGTACATCGTGAAAACAACAATAATGATATTACAGCAGACGCTAAATATCGCACACCCCTACCTTTCTGGACAAAACAGGTCAAATAAAGTGGTCAAGCCACTCAAAATTTAATTTTGCAACATCATAATTGTTAACCCAGGATCCTAGCAGCAAACAAGTCGGTCCCACCAGCTAGTCCCGCTAAACTAATATCTTGGACCAACTAATGACTATAAATAACCATCCAGAAACCACGCAAAACAATCTAGCATACCATCAAATGTACCTGGATTTTCCTGCAGGGTAATGATAAATTTAACAGACTTACTGATTAAACATGCTGCTTTGAAGTGGTTTAAATCTTGATTAAAAATGAAA
This sequence comes from Spinibarbus caldwelli, assembly GCA_039654775.1. Classification (NCBI taxonomy): domain Eukaryota; kingdom Metazoa; phylum Chordata; class Actinopteri; order Cypriniformes; family Cyprinidae; genus Spinibarbus; species Spinibarbus caldwelli. Next base: position 31,149,733 of record CM077227.1, on the reverse strand, counting down.
AGCCAGCTTGTACCTCGCAGAGAACATTATGAGGTGCATAAAAATTGTAAAAGCAATTGGTATAAACAGGCATGTTTGGAGCTGCAGTATTTGTGTGGAGAGTTGGCTGCGGGGTCAGAGAATGTGATATGCTTTAGCAGCTAATGCTGAATTTTATTACTGCTGTTTGCTCAAGCCATGTGTACTTCCTACTCATTTGGCTCAAGAGGATCTGCCTTTTCCAAGTACATACCGCAGGCCCAATAAACACACACACATTATGTTGTCTCTGAACACCATATCCTTCACAGCAGCCTTTCAAGAGCGGCCAACACTTGGCTCAAATGTAGAAATCGCTGCTTCCAAAATACTGCGGTAAATAATACATTATAAAATGGATGGTTCTGGAAGCTGATTGGTCAGTTCAGCGTTCCAGTCATTCACAAGCACATGATTAAAACAGCTATGATGTCAAACATATGTTCACAATATCACTGCACAACACCCATAGAGATTATTAACCTCAATTTACATGACGTGCTAAATCTTTAAGCGTAGGGTTTTCAGTTAATACATGTGCTCAATAAAATAATGCTGTAATGAACATTTGTTTCTTCAATATTTTAATTATCCACTACCCATGCTGTATTGCAATACAGTTACACATAAGCATGCATTTGAAGGCATATATATGCATGTGTGTGTGCATATATATATATATATATATATATATATATATATATATATATATATATATATATATATATGCACACACACACACACACACACATACAAATATAATATTGTTATTTTGTTTGTCAGGTGTTGATTGCTATATACAGCTTGTTTTGATACAAAAATAAGAGAAACACTTGGACGAAGGTCAGTCTGACTGTTTCCAACCTTGTTTTTGTTTCCTAAAACAACCAACTGGCCAGTTTTATTTGTTTTATTCCTTGCCAAAACCAATTATTACAAGCATTTGGCGCTGAGTGTTCATTTTGGACTCTGCATATAACTGTGTGAAACTACGCTGCTAATGACGACATGAGTATCATGCATCAGAACAATTTAATGAGCAGACTCAATGTTGTTTAATAAATGAATTTCACAAAATAACATAAGAAAATGTTTGAAAGAAATCAAAATAAAAAAATAATAAAAATGCTATATTTTATATTCAGAAAATTAAGCCTTTTTAGGACCTCTGAGATTTTTTTGCATAATTTTCTTGACAATTAATGTTGCAAAATTATAATAAAAAATATACATTTATTTATAAATTATGAATGTACATAAAAATTATCAATTAAACAATTTAATATAAAAATAAATAAATGGTAATTAAATATATATGTTTTTCCCCTTTGTTAATAGAACAAGACTTTTTGACATTGTCAAGAATATCTAAAAATAAAAGTAAACTCAATTTGTTTGAATAAAATTGTTAAAACAATTAATTTATTTAAATATATAATTAATAAAATCTATTAAAATGTTCTAATGTTAATAAAATAATTAAAATTAATTAATAAAATAACTTAAAAATATTTTTAATAATCCTGTAAATGTCTTTTTTTTTATTATGGGTCAAATTTACCCTTGTTAAATTAAAATAATGTCACTATACAAAACATCTCAGAACTTAAAAGGTCCTAAAAATAGCCATCAGTTTCTTATACATAACAACAACTTATTTCTTTCTTTGAAAGAATAAGTTGTTGTTATGTATAAGACATATAATAATTAAAACTATGTTGTTATGTACAAGACATTTTAAATAATTAAAACTATTTCTAGACAGGTTTTGTGAGATTCCCTCAAATACCTTATTCCTAATTTAGCTGAATACTGTTAAAAAGAACAACATTCAAAATTTGGCACATCTTGTGCTACTAACAAACAATTCGAACACAAGCTGTAAAACACATACCTAGAGGGGCTTCTGATTGAAAAATCAAAGCAATTAATCAGAGATGTCTAGGGTGAGCTTCACAGCCTCTTGGTTGCCCGCCCGAAAGATTGACCAGGATCTGACATGGCCATGACGGGCCGGAGGAGAGAGATCCTGCAGCGACCCAAAATACCCTGCACAGTCACAATGCATCTGTATAAAGCGGCTCTCCTGTCTCCTCTGCTCCTCAGTGTTAAGACATGTCAGGTCTGTTACACGGCTAACACAGAGCAAACGCCCTCTAGGATGAGAAAACAAACCCTACTGGCCATGCGCTCACCCTTTGACCCAATACGCAACGCTCTCGGGCCCTACAGCCAGTTCAGAGGTGGCCCTGCCTTCACCAAACATGGCGGATCTCGTGTTACTCTTTTGTGCCTGCAGTGACCTCATTCCTTCAACACATCCACATGCTGTCTGAGTTCTGACCCCTGAAACAGCAACACACACTAAAGAGTGAGTCATCAGAGAAAAACAAGTTAGTTGCACAGTTTCTGACTCTGAAAGCTTGGGGGAATAGTTCAATTCTGCCAAAAAACAGCCTGCTCCTGTACACTTGGAATAAAGCACACAAGTCATAAAATTTGGACTAGTTTTATATCAAGTCAAGTCACTTTTATTTCTGTACCTTTATTTCTATTATTTAGCTCAGGTAAGTTCAGTGTTTCCTGTTCATATCAATAAGTGATCATACTGTATGCTTTCATTACGTTTTTGGGTTTGGCAGGAAATAATTAGTCATGAGGTTGAGTAAATGGATGTATGTTAATTTTCCGGTGAACCAGTCTTTTGAATCAGACTCTGAAGAGCAAACCATGAACATCAGAAACCCATGAGAATCGAAACAGTCTTTGAAGCTTGTATACACAGCATTAAACATTCATGTTAAAAACATGTTAACACTTCATTCACAATCATTTTCAGGAAGTTTAGGCTTGGTAAGTTTTTTCATGTTTTTGAAAGAAGTCTCTTTATGCTCACCAAAGCTGCATTTATTTGAATGAATACAGTAAAATATTGTGAAATATTATTTGAATATACTTTAAAATGTACTTTATTCCTGTGATCAAAGCTGAATTTTCAGCATCATTACTCCAGTCTTCAGTGTCACATGATCCTTCAGAAATCATTCTAATATGCTGATTTGCTGCTCAAGAATCATTCATTATTATCAATGCTGAAAACAGTTGTGTTGCTTCATATTTTTGTGGAAACCATCATAAATGCTGAAAATCTTACTGAGAACATTCATATATTTCGTAAAGTAGTGAATTTTTAATTTTTCATTCTTCATTTTCATTATTTCATTATCTGTATCAATATTTGTGCAGTAATTTATGAATTCTATCACTATTTTTACCATTTTATCAACATTCAGTAATCCATATCGTGGATTATATTGCATTTCCTAATAAAGTGACTGGTTTTATGTACTCAAAGTTAATTTTTTTCCATATAATTATATTTCTAAAATATTTAAATGTATTTTTATAAATACAGTGAATGAATATGTACATTTAAACACATACAATTTTATTATAAATATAAAGAACAAAAATATAAAAACCTTTCTGACCCTAAAGTTTGGAAAGGTAAATGCGAGTAAATGGGACGCTCACACTTACTGCTGTACATGTGTTGCCTTCAAACTAAACGTCAGAAAAACAAGCTCAGAAATAAACAAGCATTTATGTCTAGCCTTCTTTTGGAGAAGAGCAGTAAGAGTATTTAATGATTCACTTAGTAGCCTGAGGCAGCATGTAAGACAGAGATTTCTGTTAAGAGGAACTGTAGTGATTAACCCAGCGAGAAAGAAAGAAAGAGAGAGCGAGACAGAGAGAGAATGGCTCCGTTCCAAAACCTAGTGAGCTGCCTTCTAAGACAACATCTTAACTGAGATGGAACGTCATAAGTGACCGATTTGGAACGTTCTACATGACGTGTTACTCTAATAAGTCTAGAAACACACAGCGCATACAAACTGAGTAAAGCACTCAATTTTTCATTAGATTTCATAGTCTTTATCAATATCTGTGCAGTGTTTCATGAATTACATCACTAGATTTAGAATCAACATTCAGTTGTAGCATCTACATCTAGGCTGTTGTAATGTATTATAGGATTGTCTTTTCTGTGAAAGATATATGCATAGCTGCCTTAAAATGCAGCCTACATAAGCAGCTCACTGGAACAAAGCTTTTGACAGAGAGAGTAATGAGACTGATGAAGAGGGATCTGCTGATGACTTCACCACGCTGAGGAGCGTCAGGAGATCATCAAGCTCATGGAGGCTGTGATTTCATGTGAAAGTCCCCAGAAGGGCATTCACGATGCCAATGACGGAAGTATAGATCAGATTACGAGCCAGATTTCTGATGTTTTCTGGAAAATAATTTGACTTAAATCAATTGTGGAGTCAAATTCTCAAGACTTTAAACTCCTGGGAAATAAAGCAGAGGAAGTAACTGAATAATACAACATTTGAGCCTTTTGCCAAGATTATTTTAAGCCTAATCACATTTCTCATAAAAACTCTTACTTCATTTTCATTTGACAACTCTCATCTCACAGTTTTTAAATGTGGGCTGCTGATCAGCCCGAATAACATCAAGTCATCATTATTACCTGTATTCATTTTTCATGTTTGCCCAGTTAAGCATTACTATTAATATACGGTAGCTCACAGTATCATATAACTCATCTAGTAAAGAGATTCTGTTGCTATTTATGTCTTAAAAATAAAACATTACTCACGTTAGGGTCAGACTGTCATTCTTACAGTTCAAATTAAACCATGTATTTAATGTTGCATTTCCTACTAAAAGTTAACTGGCAAGTGACTGGTTTTCTGTGGTCATCTTTTTTTTTTTTTTTTTTTTATACATATAATAATGTTTATATATTTAATTACATATAATTATTTAATTTAATTATATATTAATTATTCTTTATAAATTCAATTAATAAATATATAAATAAAAATGTAAATAAATAAATCAAAATTATATTATAAAGGATAAATATGTAAATATAAAAATATCCTCATTATAAAGAATATATATATTTAAAAATGATTTGTATCACAAATACAAATAAAAAATATATAAATAAAAAAACATACAAATGATAAATATGACGAATATAAATTATAAATACATATATTTTAAATATAAAGAAATTTAAAAATATTTATCATAAATACAAATACTAAATATATAAATATAAAAAAATTGCCAAATTACAAATATAAAGAATTAATATATAAATGTAAAAAATATTTATCATAAATACAAATACTAATATATAAATATAAAAATACAGAAAAATAGAATATTTAAAAATATTTATATTACAAATAAATAGATATTATATAGATAAATATATAGATATGAACTATTTAGATTATAAATATAGAGAACAAATATACAAATGTAAAAAAATCCACATTATAAATATATAACCCTATTATATAATATTATAAATATTTAATTTTGATGGACATTTTAAATATAAATATTAAAGATTTAACTATAAAAACATTGACATTATAAATGTCTAAAAATATTTATATTACAAATATAAACAATATTTGTATTGCAGTACTAATTTCTAACCCTGATATCATGAAAATCGTTCTTACATTCAAAGCATTTTTTTTTTTAAATGTATTCAGCCTGAATAAGAACCCGTTCTCGATTCCTAACCCCGCGTGGGCCGTGTGATGTAAAAGCGAGAGTATCTGTCAGTGGTTAATGTCAGCTCTGATTAGGCCGGTCCCAGGACAGCATGCGTTCTTTAATGAGGGCCGGAGATTTATACCTGCAGATCAGCAGGGCGCAACTGACTCTCAGGCAGAGGACAAAGTCAAGCGAGCAGAGCCTGGCACTCGTACCAGTCCGCTCGTCATCCAAATAACAAGATTAAGTCAGCAATGCACCAAAAGATTCACAAACAGAGAGAGGAGATCAGCTAAAGACAGAGGAGAGGAAAGGTCACGAGAAAGAGAAAGCTGCAGACAGAGACGAATGAATAGGGATGAAACAACACATGATCAACTGAATGTGTGATTTACCTGTCCTTAAATGTCACGATTTATAGCCAGAAAAAGCAATTTGGACTTGACTCAATGAATAATACAAGTTGGACTTGATCGGACTCAACAAATTAGACATAAATGCTTGATTTTGTTATACTTTTTTGTATACATCCATCTTTTTTTTTTTTTTTATCTATAATAATCTTGCTATAAAATAGAATAGTTTACCCAACTTAGTTTACTTTAGACTTAATTTAAAAAAAAGTAAACTTAGTTTTGGCAGTTTTATTTTGTCTGGATTTTCCATGGCTGTGGAAACCTAATAAAACAAATCTTCAAAAATCAGCTTATATTTTAAATTAAAATTAAATAAATACAATTATTTTAAACAGTAAATTAAACAATAAAACAAAAAATAAAATAAAATAAAATAAATATTTATTAAGCCCCAGTTTTAAATGCTTCATGCACTTATATTATCAGCTTTAAAAACATGATTAAATAATATAATCATTAAATACTATATTAACTGACTGGGAAATTAAAAGAAAAGAAAAGAAAAGAAAAATTTCTTAAGCCCCAGTTTTAATATTAACTGGCTGGAAAAATAAAATAAAATAAAATAAAATAAAATAAAATAAAATAAAATAAAATAAAATAAAATAAATTTATTATATGTAAATGCTTGATTTTTGTCTTTTTTTTTTTGCATGCAAAGCCGGAGACATGCTTTAAACTAAAATAAACTTTTCACTTTTTAAATACAATTTCAAAAGTGATATTTAAAACTGATATATTTCCAAGATTTTTCAAGATGCTTTTAAAAAACAAAACAAAAAAAAAAACACTTGGCTACAAAAAATCTTCACAGGATGAGAATGTATTCCACGGCTTGACTTGGCTTATTAATATAAATCAGATTAGTGCAGTCCAGGAATGTTACTTAACACTGTCAGCTGAATATAATTACATCCTAAAGCGTGTGATGACGTCAACTCTATGCTCAGAGTCACATGATGAACATCTCACCGTGACTGTTACAGCGTGAAGTCTCCACGAGTCTGTTGTCCTGGTCGTAGCACACCATGGCCTGATAGCGGTAGCCCTGTCCGCACTCCTTCACGTCTCCCAGCACCTTCATGCCTGCAGCGTTCTCCACGCGGCCCTCGGGCAGGATGCAGTCAGACCAGTTTCCCACCGGCTGGGCGTTGTATTTGTCACAGGGGCAGTACTGGGTCTCGCTCAGCGGGTACATCTGGCTGTTCTTACACTTATCCTTCTTCTTGCTTTTTCCTTTAATCAGAGGAAGTAAGTGTTGATTACGGCACTAATTAAGCTCACTAATGAGCGAGTCATGAGCGCTGAGGTCACCTCGAAATCCCAGATCCGCCGTGTCTTGCAGCTGCACGACTGGCTGGACTAATACTTGCAAAAATTATAATCATATTACCATGATTTTTGGACATGATATGAGGCAATAACATGCTGTGTAATATATCATGGTAATTCCTCAGGCTAGGTTATATATCTAATATTCATGATATGTTTGTGAGGTTTTAGTTGGCAAAATATTTATAAACTTGTTTTTTATATATATTTTTAATGTTATAGTAAAAATAAATGCAGGTTTATTAGATACCACTCACATTTTCTTCAGAAAATTTTCTTCTTCAGAAAATGTACATAAAATAAAATAAAACGTGTATGCTTTTTTTGTAATTTTTTATATGAAAATTACATGTGAATTCTTTTTTTTTTTTGTCATTTTTTGTATGCAAAACCGGATGTATGCTTTAAACTAGAATAAACTTAAATACATTTTAAATACATTTTTATAAGTAATATTTAAAATATATATATTTCCAAGATTTTTCAAGTTGCTTTTTAAAAGTCCACATTGCTAAAAAAAAAAAAAAAAAAAAAAAAAAAATCTAAAATTATAATCATATAATTTACAAAAATTAATATTAAATTAATAATCATATTACCATGATTTTTGGACATGATACGAGGCAATGCTGTGCTGTTAATATATCATGGTAATACCTCAGGCTGGGTTATATAGCTAATATTCATGATATGTTTGGGAGGTTTTTGCTGGCAAAATATAATTAATTCATTATTTTTTATAAATATTATAAAAATTATAGCAAAAATAAACACAGGTTTATTAGATATCTATTTCAAATAAATGCTGTTCTTTTATACTATCTCAAAAAAATAAAATAAAAATAATAATTAAAAATCAGCTTTGCCATCTCTGGAATTAATTAAATTTAAAAATGTTTTAAAATAAGTTATTTTAAATTGTAATAATATTTCACAATAATACTGTTTTTACTGCATTTTTGATCAAATAAATTCAGCTTTGGAGCAGTGCTATTTTATAATCATTGCGATAAGAGCTTTTATTAATATTTTGATTCAGTTTTTATTTGTATATTTTCTGTTTTTATTTTGAGTTTTAGTTAAGTTTTATTAATTGTTGTGTATTTTTGTCATTTTTAGTAGTTCTTTAATTTATATATGTCTATATAGTTTTTATTAATTATTTGGTTTATTTATTTTAGTATATCAGGTTAAACTACATTAAAATGCGAAATTTTGCACTGCCAACGAGTTGATTTTTTAAAAAATATTATTTTTTATTTTATTTTATTTTTATTTTGTTTTGTTTTAAAGTTTTTATATTTATTTTGTATTTATTTCTATCTTTTTATTTTACTTTCAGTTTTAATTTACTAAAATAACTATAATATAATTATAAATATATAAATATAATTATAAACATAATTATAATTATAAATTAATTAATTAATTAATTAATCCCAAACTTTTTATACTAGTGTATATAAAAAATATTTCTTTTTTTTTCTTTTTACTGTATTTTAACATTTTAAACAATTGTATAAATATCAAGATATTTTGAATATTGTTAAAAAATATCAAAAACACATGTATTGCACAACCCTATAAATATATTTAACTATTTGATGGCCCATGATAATGTGAAGTATATCAAAATATCTAAAATGGAATATCACCATATGAATCCCACAATGCGTTGAATCTCGTGCTAGAAGTCATTTATCATTTACTCTACCTGGAGTTGAGTGCCTCAGGGAAAGAAATGGAAATACCTCACTCCATTCTGGGCTGGAACCAGCAACCTTCTGAGTTCAAACCACAGTGTTAATGATGCATATGTCCTAATTACCCATGAGAGCTCTCCTCCGTGTACGGACCCCTACGCAGTCCGAGGTGCAAGGAGAGAACTTGGACCAGTTGGTGAGCTGGCAGTCGTCTCGGCACGGTAACTGGCAGGGCTGGCTCATAATCGGCATGCTGCTGGCAGACTTCAGACACTGAACCACATCAGCCACTGTACCATCCAGCTGCCTACACGAGATAGCTGCGGATCACACACACAAACACAGCGCTGAGACTCCTGCTGATTACAGAGAGCATGTGCCACGGCGCCAGACACCAGAGAGAAAAGGTGCAAGTGAACACAAGATGCTTATTTATAGAACTGACAAGCGAGAGAGTCATGCTGTTCACTTTGATCAGAAACCAGTTTAAATTATGCATTACATTTCTGTAGTTTTTATATAATCCAATGATTTTTTTTCCAGTTGTTTTGGATTATTATTATTAAAAAAAATAAATAAAAAAATATGGAGATTTTTCTGGGAGCTTTTCTGTGTAATTATACTTAGAATTCAATAAGACAACATCTAGCTATATCTGAAATATTATATAGCAGAGAATAACTAAAAAACATTTATATTCACTGTAGAATTTAAAATGTATAATAAAACTAATACATAATACAAATATAATATATGGTTTTGAATTTATTATATATGAATTACAATTATTAAAAAGTATTAAAAAATAATTTTATAAAGATTTCCAGGGAGTTTCTAAGTAATTATATATATATTATTGTCCAATAAAGCAATATCTAGATATATCTGAAATATTATATAGCAGAACATAACTAAAAAGCATTTATATTCACTGTAGAATTTAAAATGCGTAATAAACCTAATACATAATGCAAATATAATATATGGTTTAGAATTTATAATATATGAATTACAATTATTAAAAAAGTATTAAAAATAATTTTGTAAAGATTTTCAGGGAGATTCTAAGTAATTATATGTATTATTGACCAATAAAGTAATGTCTGGCTATATCTGAATATTATATAGCAGAACATAACTAAAAACATTTATATTCACTGTAGTATACAGTGAATTTAAAATGTATAATAAAACTAACACATAATACAAACACAACATATGGTAATTAGTAATTAGAATTACTTAAAGTATTAAAAATAATTTTATAAAGATTTCCAGGGAGTTTCTAAGTAATTATATGTATTTTTGTCCAATAAAGCAATATCTGCTGTTCTGATCTGGAAGCGCTCTTCATTAACTGTAAACCTTTCTACTCGCCGCGGGAGTTTCACTCGTTCATTCTGGTGAGTGTTTACATTCCACCGCAAGCGCACGTGAACTCAGCTTTACAGAAACTAGCTGATCTGATCACAGACACAGAACAACACCCGGACTTTGCTTTAATCATTCTCGGGGACTTTAATAAAGCAAATCTCTCCCGTGAACTGCTAAAATACAGACAGCATGTTACATGTCCCACCAGAGACAGTAAAATACTGGATCACTGTTACACTGCAATAAAGGATGCATATCACTCTGTCCCACGGGCAGCTTTAGGACTCTCTGATCACTGTTTGGTTCATCTTATACCAACTTACAGGCAGAAACTGAAATCTGTTAAACCTGTGGTAAAGACTGTAAAGAGATGGACCAACGAGACAGAGCGGGTTTTACAAGCCTGTCTCGACCTTACTGATTGGAGTGTTTTTGAGGCTGCTGCAAACGTGAGGATTTGTGTATTCCTACCAGGACTCATTTAACCTACAACAATGACAAACCATGGTTCACTGCAAAACTCAGACAGCTCCGTCAGGCCAAAGAAGATGCTTACAGGAAGGGGGATAAAGTCTTGTATAAACAGGCCAAATACACACTGGAAAAGGAGATCAGAGTGGCAAAGAGGAATTAATCTGAAAAATAAGGATCCAATTCTCTTCCAGCGACTCAGCATCAGTGTGGAAAGGTCTGAAAGAGATAACCAACTACAAGACACCATCCCCCAGTACTCTGGAGAATCAACAACAGGCAGACGATCTGAATGAGTTCTACTGCAGGTTTGAAAAAACACCCCACACCCGCCCTGAACACCTCTCCACACAACCATTAACACCTCCAGCAACCCCCCTCTCCCCCACACCTGCAATTCAGATCAGCGAAGACAAGGTCCGCCAGGTCTTCCGGAAGCAGAAAAGGAAAAAAGCACCAGGCCCAGATTGTGTGACACCAGCCTGTCTGAAATCCTGTGCTGACCAGCTGGCCCCCATCTTCACACAGATCTTCAACAGATCACTGGAGCTGTGCGAAGTCCCTTCGTGCTTCAAACGCTCCACCATCATCCCCATCCCAAAGAAATCCAAAATTACAGGACTAAATGACTACAGACCTGTGGCTCTAACATCTGTGGTCATGAAGTCATTTGAAAAATTGGTGCTGGCCCACCTGAAGGACATCACTGGACCCTCGCTGGATCCTCTTCAGTTTGCCTACAGAGCAAACAGGTCTGTGGACGATGCAGTCTACATGGGACTGCATTATGTTCTGCAACATTTAGACAGACTTATGTGAGGATCCTGTTTGTGGACTTCAGCTCGGCCTTTAACACTATCAGTCCAAACCGCCTCGTGCCCAAACTAACTCAGCTCTCTGTACCCACCTCCGTCTGTCAGTGGATCTCCAGCTTCCTGACAGACAGGCAGCAGCTAGTGAGGCTGGGCGAATTCTCATCCAGCACTTGCACGATCAGCACTGGTGCCCCCCAGGGTTGCGTCCTCTCCCCACTGCTCTTCTCCCTCTACACCAACGACTACACATCTAAAGACCCCTCTGTCAAGCTCCTGAAGTTTGCAGACGACACCACACTGATCGGCCTCATCCAGGACGGTGACGAGTCTGCTTACAGACAGGAGGTTAAGGAGCTGGCTGTCTGGTGCAGTCTTAACAACCTGGAGCTCAACACACTCAAAACAGTGGAGATGATCGTGGACTTCAGGAGAAACCCCCCTGCACTCCCCCCACTCACCATCATGAACAGCACTGTGACTGCAGTGGAGTCATTCAGGTTCCTGGGCACCACCGTCTCTCAGGACCTGAAGTGGGACATTCACATAGACTCCATTGTGAAAAAGGCCCAGCAGAGGCTGTACTTCCTTCGCCAGCTGAGGAAGTTCAACCTGCCACAGGAGCTGCTGAAACAGTTCTACTCCGCCATCACTGAATCCATCCTCTGCACTTCAGTAACTGTCTGGTTCAGCTCAGCTACTAAATCTGACCTCAGAAGACTACAGAGGGTAGTCCGGACTGCTGAGCGAATCATTGGTACAACCCTCCCCACTCTCCAAGAACTGTACTTATCCAGAGTGAGCAAAAAGGGCTGGCAAAATCACTCTCACATCCAGCACACTCCCTCTTTGAACTGTTACCATCTGGTCTACGATTCAGAGCTCTGAGCACCAGAATGACCAGGAACCGGAACAGTTTCTTCCCTCAGGCAATCCATCTCATGAACACTTGACAATAATAACACACACTATTTATACACTTTTTTATCTAACACACATACTTAGTCTACATTTCAATTTGCACATAATATACCTGTACATACAAAACTGTCTACTGTTATATACCTGTACATACAATTGTCAGTTTGCATATTGTTATTCCTTATTTACTTGTTCTTTTTAATTCTTCTTTTTATTATCTGTGTTTTTTGTTCTGTCGCTGTCATTCTGTTGCGCTGCGGTAGCTTCTGTCATGAAAACAAATTCCTCGTATGTGTAAACATACCTGGCAATAAAGCTCATTCTGATTCTGATTCTGATCTAGCCATATCAGAAATATTATTTAGCTGGCAGAATAGGACTAAAAACCACTTATATTCAATGTAGAATTTAAAATCTATAATTAAAATAGCATACAACAAATATATATTATATGGTTTATAATTGAAATAATACATGAATTCAAAATATTAAAAAAATATATAATAATAATAAATTCATAAACTTTTTTTGTAATTATACTTATTAATGTCTAATAAGACAATATCTAAAATATTATATAGTAGAACATGATAAAACATTAATATTCATTAAAAAAACATTAATATTCATTATAATTGTCATTACTTTTAAGATTTTACTTATTTCCATAATTTTTTCAGGTGTAAAAATTACAAATTTTTAAAACATTTTTCCCATGCAGTTTCCCAAAAATGTTTTTTTTTTTTAATTAAAAATTATATATTATATTTAAATATTATAATGATTAAATACTATACTAGGTTATATTATATTAAATACTATATAAACTACTATATTAAGAATGGCTGGTACAAAACAAAACAAAACAAAACAAAACAAAATAAAATAAAATAAAATAAAATAAAATAAAATAAAATAAAATAAAATAAAATAAAATAAAATAAAGCTATATGGTCACTAATAAACCTCTATTAAGCTTGTCACCATAACTCAGTTTAATCTATTAATAACTGTTACAACATCTCACTAATGAGTTGAACTTGAATGGTTCAAAAAGCTACTACATCTGAAAAGACAGGCCTGTTAAGCTGTTGTCATTCTGGTGAAGCTGTGTAATCTATTAAGACGCACAGTCACGTTGGAAGTGACGTGAAGACGAGTAAACAGGAAGCATTAGGTCAAACTTTAGGCCACTACAGAGTTCAATAGAGTGATGAAGCCAACACAATGCTGTCCTTCCGCACTGTCGAGAGCAATCAGATCAAGAGTTTGAAGGATTGCTTCTGCTCCTGACATGCACTGAAGGGCAAATGTGAAGTCTAGTGTGATGGAAGCCCTTGTCAGACCAATATCTATACCAGGATAATACATAATAAAGTCTTCCATTGCATCATGAGTGACAGGAATGTCTAAAAAAAACCCCTGTAAAAATAAAGAAAAGGACACCTAAAACAATTATGAAAACACATTGCCGACTTCAACTGAAAATAATAGATTTTCAAAAGCGACAGACTCTGAGGAATAAAGCAGAATGCAAATGAGAGAAAGCAATTCACAGATTCAAGATATCTTAGATCAGATATTATGTGAAATTTATGGTTACTGCATAAAATTTCACAGCTACAGAAACAGTATTTGGACACTGTGGCTGGAAATCACTAAGAATAAATTGTGCACACTCTGAGTTGCTTATGCATCCGATTAAAGGTATTATGCAAATATGCACAAATTCTGTGTTGAATGCATTTTGCACACTGTAATTCTCGACTGCGGGTAGCTAGTGTATAAGACACAGGTTATTGTGCAGGAATACTGTGTGTTTAGTGAATATGAGTGTGTAACGTACCTCTAGTTTGGACTCCAGCTCCACAGTTCTCCTGAGCTCCTTTACTGTCTCTGCGGATGCTCCACGGGACCAGCTGACATTTACGCCACTTGTGCGTTTTCCACCTGCAATTTCAAAGCGATATCATTCTAATTACTGGTAGAGGTTGATCAGTTAGTGTGCTGGAAATCCTAATTAGCTGGCTTAACTTCAAAAAATATCAGGAAACCCACTGTCTTGGAAAATGAGCTCATTTGAATTAAGCTGCCCACAATCTGATAACAGTTTTACTTAATTCATTCTTTTCATCAGGATTAACCACTTCACTACCGAGAAAAAAAAGCTGTATACAGGTTTTGAATGACAAGAGTTTGAGTAAATAATGACAGAATCTTCACTCTGGGGTAAAGTATTCCTATAAGTGAACATATCTTTATTTACCCGAGAAGGTCAGTTTTGGCAAAAATTTATATAGTGAATGTCAATAAATGTGAAATCCAACAGAGAATCGCTGATAAGTGCAGAGGCAGTGCTGGTGGGTGAAGGTGTACCTGTAACCCGGACAGACAGATGGAGTCGCACAGTCTTTCTCTTCATAAAGGACGTCTGGACACTCCTGTCCTCCATTAGCTGGCATCTGGATGATTACTCGATAACGAAACTGTTTATTCTTCTGCCCATTTGCACCTGTCATTTAAAATGCTCAGTTCATATCATGATGAATTATTACTGCATTGTATAGTGCATGATACTTATTTCTGCTGTTGCAGTTATGGTTATTGTTGTTAAATACTTGGGATGGATGGATAGATAGATAAACTGAGATAAACTGTTATTGTTCATTTGTTCTATCTAATGTTTGTTCATTCTATCATTCTATCAGTTTATCTCAGATTATCTATCTATCTATCTATCTATCTATCTATCTATCTATCTATCTATCTATCTATCCATCCATCCATCCATCCATTGTTCTATCTATTGTTCTATCGTTCTATCGTTCTATCGTTCTATCTATCTATCTATCTATCTATCTATCTATCTATCTATCTATCTATCTATCGCTCTGTCATTCTTATCCATCCATCAAACCCAGATATTTAACAACAATAACCATAACGGCAACAGCAGAAATAAATATCGTGCACTATGACAGACAGAGACATAGAGAAATGAATGATAGATATAACGATGGATAGAACGAACCATAAACAGATACAATAAACTAATCATGGATATAACCATCAAATGATCAAATGATAGATAGACAGATAGAAAGATAGATAGAGATAGATAGATAGACAGATAGAAAGATAGATAGAGATAGATAGATAGACAGATAGAAAGAACGATAGAAAGAATGAACAAACAACATAATAGACATAATGAAGAAATATGTATGATAGACGATAGAGAAATAGGTAAATAGAAAAAATGAACAATAGACATAATGAGCGATGGATAGCTAGATATAACGATGGATAGAACGAATGATAGACCGATTCAACGAACGAATCATAGATATAACAATCAAATGATATAGATAGATGGATAGATGGATAGAGAGATAGATAGATAGATAGATAGAGAGATGGATGGATGGATGGATGGATGGATGGATGGATGGATGGACAGAATGGATAGAATGAACAAACGTTAGATGTAGAAACATATAATTATACAAACATATAATTATAGGCCTACATATAACGATAAAATCAATGGATGGATGGACAGATGGACGGACAGATGTAGTATACCTGCTTCACAGGAAGTGGGACACTCTGTCCATTCACTGAAGGGTGTGACTATACAGTCTCTCTTGCAGGGCAGCAGACACGGTCGCACTGACTCTGGCCGAGGGGCTTCAGGACATCTGAAACATCAAACAGACACTGAAAGATCAGCAGGACGCTCAACGCAAGAAAATGTGATGCACATGTGTTTTGATCACAAGAAGCAGGTGGATAAAGAAAGCCCAGTGCTGCACTTTCACCGAAGACCCGATCACCTAGACGAGATTCATTATCAGGCTTAACTACTGCAGGCCACCTGAGCACACATCAATTCAAACACTTTCACTTTACATTTCCCTGCTATCAGGGCCAAAAAGGCTCTTCTAATGGATATTTCATACAATTCTGTAGCATTTTATTTTTCCTCTGAGTAGCACTGACTGTTTTAGTCAAGGTTTTCACAGCATTTTCTGCTCTTCCTCTCTGACCCTTCAAATAAAAACAGGCCATTACTGCTGTGCTTGTGTCCGTAAGATATTTGAGAAACACCATCTTCGCATATGAAATGATTAACAGTGCAAAAGTTCATCCAATACAGTTTTTAACTGCTCCATCCTTCAATAACAGCTTCTTTGTAAAGCATTACATTCACTGGTTTACAAAATAATCAGCACTGAAATGCACACCGCATCTCAGAAAACTAGAAAAATAGCATTAGAATGGAGTCATTTTCGTGAATCAATTCAAACTGTCCACTTCAATGCATCAAATCAACTCTAAGATTTAGTCTCCAGATGGCATTTGTTTGTGTATTAAGATTTAAGACGTTTTAAAGACCAAGTAAAGAAACTGTAAATAATAAAAGGCAAATGTCTTCTATAAGCAAAACGAAAGTTCTCCATTTCCTCAAAACATAAGGCTTGAATATAGAATATAGATTTTTTTTTTGTTTGGTTTTGTTTTTTACTGTACCTTCTGAAACTGACATTCTTTATTAGTATTTTTGTCTTTTTGTCCAATGCAAATGTCTAGAGATTCTTAAACTAAGATTTACTTGAGTTTATGATTAAAACAAGAACAAATATCTGCCAATGGGCTCAGGAAAAACAAAAAATAAAAATCTTTTCATACCCTATTGATTTATATGTGTTCTTGTTTCAAGCATAAACTAATTGAATTTTGTTCAATTTCTCAGAAAAAAGACTTCATATCTTCAATGGGCATCTCAAGCAAATGAATCTTGATTTAAGGATGTGTATATTGTAATATTTGTATTGGAAAACAAAACAAAAATACTGAGGAAGACAGCGTTGCCAAGTCTACGGTTTTACCAAGAAATTGGGCTTTTTTTTTGCAGTGCATGCAATATTTAATGCCATGACTTTATGAATTTAAGATTTGCGGCTCTGACTTTTAAGGCCTTACTTTGTGAAAATGTTAAGACTAACATTAAGACTAAAATTAAGACTTCTTATGACCCTTTTAAAACCTACAAAATCCATGAAAATGATTTAGTATAAATACATATGCAGTAAAAAGGTACTTGATTTTTACAGTGTTTTACTTCTGCATTTTATTTCTTTTAAGACAAAAAGGTAAAACAAATAAACAAATAAACTAAAATTAAATTAAATGATTAAAAAACACCTTTTTAAAGCGATAGTTCCCCTAAAAATCATTTACTCACCCTCATGTCATTCCAAACTTGTATACATTTCTGTTTACTACAGAAGAAGATATTTTGAACAATGTTGGGGTGCAACATGACAGGAGATATTAAAAAAAACAAAAAACAAAAAAAAAACAGGCATTTCATTAAAATGTCTTGTTAATGTGTTAATTCTGGATGAACTTTCCCTTTAAGCCATTTCAAAGCAAATGCATATTAAATATTGAGATGTATATCATCAAAACTGGAAAAATACCAAGATTCCTATTTTTTTTAGCTATACTAGTTTCAGCTTTATTGGTTTTAGTTATATTGCCCAGCCCAACTCCACAATGGATTACATCAGAATCCTTGCAGAGCAAAGCTCAACATCATCTGTATCACAACAATGCTTCTTTTTTTCCAGTCGTATTTTCCCTGCTCCACGGCAGCATTATGTATCAGCCAGACGAGGCAGATAAGGCCTCACATCCTCTTACAGTAGTCAGTCACTGGGTAATACTCTTCTTTTATCACTGTTACAGCTCCTCAATTTAAGATCAGGGGTTAGCTTTAATCTGCTCCTGTATTTTAAGCACCGCTCCGGCTCGGTCGAATTCCCCTGGATAAAGATAAACAGGGATGCAGCGGTCCAGCAGAGGGACATTGGGTAATCTGATCTCTGATCAAAACCTCCAGGCTCCGGCGCGGTGGGATGCCAGTCGCCATGTGCTCCATGTTTCATGAGGGCTGCAAATCTGCCACAATATAATAAAGCAACAGATATGTAAGGCTGATTCATTCGTAATACCAATAACAGAAGCGATAAATCCTACCAGAGAAACAAATCCGGTTTGGGTTTGCAGGGCTCTCTTGGAGATTGGGTAAATTTTTGACAGTGCGTTAGCAACATTTTAGGACAGGCGCTGGCTCAACTATTTAATGCCTAACCTGCTACAACTGGTTAAGAGTGCAATATCACGTAAGGAAATGACTCATTAAAAATTAAAACTAAATTTGTTATTGTTGCAAACAGAAAGGATTAGAGGAATAAGGCTTGGTAATGTTCCAACAGCGTCATTAAAAAAAAAACAAAAAAACAAAAAACAGTTCATACATTTAACCATGAGGAAGAACAAATGCATCGTTCCCTTGCCCTCTCTAAATTGTCATTATTTTTCAATTAGGATTAACTGTCATAACTAGCAGCGTGAAGTGAGGGATCACATTTCCTTGAAGGTTTTACCGAAGTAGCTCATTAGAGTTTCTGGAAATACTATTATAACGCTGCTTGCGCATTGTTAATCACTTCTAATAGGATATTCCTTCCAAGTACAACTTTTTTGACCTGATAAGCAAATAAAACAACCAGAACTATATCGGAAACAAGTTATGCAAGTACAGTTCTTGTCTACTTCAATGGGGAAATAAAACTGTTTGCCACATCAAATCAGCAATAATATTCGACAACGAATGAATGCAAGATTTTTATTTTTATTTCAGTTTTAGCTCTTCAACATAAGTTTATTTCAGTTAGCCAATGCAGCATTTATAATTTTAGGTTTTCATCTAATATTTAGATTTTATTTCTGCTTTATTTCAATTACTGAAAATTCAGTTTTAGTTTTTGTTAACAATAAAACACTCACTTTAAAGCTGCAAGAGTCCAAATAATCCAAAAAAAAAATTCAATTTCATAAAAATGCAAAATCTTGTCTTGCTGCTGCTAAAATATCAAGCCTATCCATCAAACATATTTAAAATTTAGTTTTATTTCAGTTTTAGTTCAAGATAAGCTTATTTATTTCAGTTAGCCAAGGCAGAATTGATCATTTTTGTTTAAATTTTTCATCTAATATTTATATTTTATTTTATTTCCCTTTTATTACAATTACTGAAAATTAGTTTGTAGTTGACAAAAACAAATGAAATGCAATTTCATAAAAATGCAACATCTCATCTTGCTGCTGCTAAAATATCAAGTCTATCTTTCAAATAGTGTGTGAAAACCTTGCATGAATAATAATTAAGTGTTACAAATGCTCCTCCTTCTTGTACTGTCTCTATTGTGACAGAGTGGCAGCGCACATGTCCTTGATGTTTGTTTCCTGCTCTTTGTTCACTATATTGTCTGTATAAGTATCCTAAAAAACAACTAGCTTCTCTAAGCTGTCAGAGTGAACGGCAGCAGCAGTTGTCAGTTACTGTGAGGCGCATCAAAGGTCTGGGCTCTGAGCTTGAAGATCGCTGTCTGTGTGATTGTGCATTTTCTCTCAGTCTGACGCTGTGAGTGACACAAAGTGGCTCAGGGCAGGAAAACCTGCGTAAGCTCTGCCTGCCCCAGACCTGGGCAAAAAAAATGATTTATGATTTACTGCAAGCAAGTCTAAACGAGATATTCAAAATGAAATGCAGGTCTGAGAGAGGATGTGAATTTTGATTTTGTTTTGGGTCACATCAAATGCCTCTGAAGCCACGTAAACAACACAACATTTTGGGGGTGACGACTGCATACAAATGAAGTCATAATTCATCATTTTAGTTTTATATACATATTTCTAATCTTACTGTGCATTATATCACATGCTATATATTCACCTCAGAATCTCTCTTTCTCAACCCCACTTCCAACCACATGACTACATAGTATAACATATATTACATACAGTATAACGCCCATTTTTCACAATCCAATCAATTTCCAAAATATATTACAAAAGCTTGTTTCCACCTCGAGATCAGAAAAATGAAAAGGTAATTGTTACTTTTTACCTATAAATGCGGAATTGTCAAATATAAACACACAATCATAAATCATAAATCATTTTATATCTGCATAGTTTTGTTTTATATCTGCATAGTTTTGTTTTGTTTTGTTTATTTATTTAACCGATTTGCATTTTATCTGCCATGTGCCTTATGCCACTTAATCTAACTCTTTTCTACAATGTCCTTATTTGTATATCTGTATAGTTTGTTTTTATATTTTAAACTGTATTTATCTGCATTTTATGTCTACTGTTAGTGTTTTATTGTTAACTGTATGCACCATGGGTCTGAGAGTTACGCAATTTCAATTCTCTGTATGTATGTGCTGTACATGTGGCAGAATTGACAAAGCAGACTTTGACTTTGACTTTGACAATTGCAAAAAAAAAAAAAAAAAAAAGTGAGAAAAAAGTTGACATTTCCTTTTTATCTCATGGTGACAACCCCCAAACCCCATTTTAACGTGCGTGAATAAATCCAATCACCCCTATAGATATAAGTTTCACTTTCCAGAATCCGTGACCTACAGAGGAGCGTTTTGGTGGCAGGGATTTAGATCTTTAACAAGACTCAAACTGACACAGGCAGAGTGAAGGACTGGACGTTTTCGATCAGGTAGGGTACAAGTGATTTCAAAACATTTCAGCCAGTTTATATATTGTGTATATATTAGCCTATTTATCTCACATGAGATGCATTTGGTTCATTGTAGTACTACGGTGATTATCTCTTCAGCGTACAGCGCGAGCAGGACAAACAACAATGCAGAAAATTAATAACTATGACTGGGACTGTCATATTCATAACATTATAATGAGAACACTATTATTATAAAACGCTGTGAATTTTTAGAGTTTAGTTGCCGTGTTTCTGCACGTTGTTGCGTGAAGAACGCGTCCACAAAAGGAGTTCATTCAGAGCCATGCAGACACGTTCATGTGCATCCTAGGCATTTTGTGCAGATATAAGTTGTAATATTAATGTTATGTTGTATAAATAACGAAGCATATCTATATGAGATAAATGATGAGTTAAATCCCATTGATTAAAAACCTGCTATCAAATGCTTCATTCTACCGGTCATATTCAGCGCGCACAGCTCAAAACAGAAATGCAGAACATCAATAACTACTGTCATATACATAATGTTATAATGAGAGCACTATTGGAAAAAAAGGTTGTGAATTCTTAGGGTTTCGCTGACTTCAATGCTAGCTGTCTTTTAATCAAAATATAAAACATTCTTTTTGTATCTGCGAGGCATCCATTACACCTTTTCCCTGTGTGTTAACCTCAGTATTTATGACTGTCGAATGTAATGTATTTTGCCCCCGCCCACAAACCTAAGATTCGACTGTCAGTCGACCATCGGCAATATTCGAAAATTCCTATTCGACTATGAAAACCCTTAGTTGGGTACACCCCTAATGCATTTCCACCCGTGTGTTTCTGGATGCGGTCGTTACCTGGCACCGGGTGATGGTCACGATCGCTGCCTCTCATGTATGGGCGTTAAACACGCTGAGACGGCCCTCGTGGACGAGTCACGCTCCCATTGCGGGAAAATGACCGTCGCGGACCAGACTCCATTTCCTGCAAAGGGGTGGGGTACCCGTGCCTCTACCTAGATCTAGGGCTCCTCCTGTTGGCAGTTGGGGGGAGCGCTACTTCTGGCAGTATCCGGACTGGTTTGACGGTGAGGAATTCCCCTCCGAGGAACCAACCTTCGAGGGATTCTCTTTCCACCGGCACTTCGCAGCCAGTGGAGCTGCCAGGGGAACAGGCTGGACCTCCGCGTGGGGTAACGCTTGTATCCTTCGGTGCTCCCCCCGACGATCGGATGTCGATCGCTGCATCGGAGGGTGAGCCAGACCTTTCCGGAGATGATGATCAGAGAGTGTTGACGCCCTCTGGGTGGCCGGCAGTACTGGATACGGATACGGAAATGGTGGCTATGCTTGCCCGGGCCACCAAAAGGGTGGGGCTCGAGTGGAAACCTCCACCACGTCCTGAACCCTTTAGGTTGCACGATTGGTTTCTCGGGGTGGCTCGCGCTGGTGCTCAGGGCCCCACCCCGGTGCCTTTCTTCCCGGAGGTGCATGATGAGCTCACTGGGTCGTGGACGGCACCTTTTACTGCCCGAAACCGCCCCGGTGGCTCATCCTCCCTCACCACCCTTGACGGTGGGGCAGGGCGGGGGTATACGGAGATCCCTCCGGTGGAGTGGTCGGTAGCAATGCAGTTGTGTCCTAATACCGTTGCCACCTGGCGGGGCAAGCTGTTGCTCCCCTCCCAGGCCTGTAGGTACTCGTCGGCCCTGACCGGCAGTGCTTATGTGGCCTGTGGAGAAGCTGCCTCCGCCCTACACGCTATGGCGTTATTGCAGGTTCATCAGGCCAAGGCACTGAAGGACCTGCACAAGGGTGGTCACGACCCAGGAGTTCTCAAAGAGCTTCGGACTGCTACTGACCTAGCGCTACGAGCGAAGGAGGTCACTGCGTGGTCTCTGGGCCACGCGATGTCCACTTTAGTGGTCCAGGAACGCTGTGAACACTCTCTGGCTGTGACTGGTCGACATGTGGGAGACTGATAAGACACCGTTCTTAAATGCCCCCATGTCCTAGACCGGTCGCAGGGCGGCCGCCCTGCCTGTCCAGGCCCCCACCAAACCTGGTGGCAAGCATAAGAGCAAGAGGCCCTGAGACGGGTGACCCGGGGATGGAGGAGGTTGCTCTTTGGGAAATGGTGAACGCACCACTCCCTCCCAGGAGGAGGGCCGGGCAGAGAATCTTTTGTTTCTTTTTTCCCCCCACAAACTCGACAAAAGAGCAAATTCCTCTATCTCTGGGTCCCCAGAGAGGACGGGGAGCTGTGGACGAGACAGTCTTGATTCACACTCACCATCCTCTCTCGCCAGTGAGCAGTTGTGGGCGGTCTGAGTGTGCGATCAGTCGCACTACTCGCACACCCTATGCACGAACGCAGGTAGGTGTTGCACACACATTGACCCCGCTTCGGACCGGCAACGAGACACCCGAGCTGGGTCCCTGCGTTCCCCCTCGCTGCCCAACCGCGGGTATGTTTGTGGTCCTGTTGGTGCCACTTGTACGGTTTCTGGGAGCCTGGCTAGCGCTTCCCAGTCCGTCTCGTTGGCTCCACCAGACCATCAGGCTCGGCTATGCAATTCAGTTTGCCCGGTGCCCCCCAAAGTTCAGGGATGTCCACTTCACCTCTGTCAAGGAGGCAGATGCCTGTCTTGCGTGCAGAGATCGCAGTACTACTGGCGAAGGACGCGATAGAGCCGGTCCATCCAGCCGATATGAGGATGGGTTTTATAGCCCTTACTTCATTGTACCCAAGAAAGGCGGTGGGTTGAGGCCAATCTTGGATCTGCACGTCTTGAGCTGGGCCCTTCACAGGCTTCTGTTCAAGATGCTCACACAGAAGCGCATCTTCGGGTGCATCCGTCCCCGAGATTGGTTCGCAGCGGTCGACCTGAAGGACGCGTACTTCCATGTGTCGATCTTTATGTGCCACAGGCCATTCCTGCGGTTTGCGTTCGAAGGCCGAGCATATCAGTACAAAGTCCTGCCCTTCGGGCTGTCCCTGTCGCCCCGTGTCTTCACGAAAGTTGCGGAGGTGGCCCTTGTTCCCCTGAGAGAACAGGGCATTCGTATTCTCAACTACCTCAAAAACTGGCTCATACTAGCTCAGTCTCGGGATCAGTAATGCGAACACAGGGACTTGGTGCTCTCGAACCTCAGCCAGTTGGGTCTTCGGGTCAACTGGGAAAAGAGAGAACTTTCTCCGATGCAGAGGATCTCTTTTCTCGGTATGGAGTTGGACTCGGTCAGTGCTCAACGTGCTCAGTCAGTGTTGAACTGCTTGAATACATTCAAGAGCAGGATGGCGGTCCCACTGAAACTATTTCAGAGGCTCCTGGGGCATATGGCAGCTGCAGCGGCAGTCACGCTGCTGGGGCTGCTCCAACGCTGGCTCCATGGCCGAGTTCCGAGGTGGGCGTGGCAACGCGGCACTCACCGGTTCCAAGTGACACCGGCCTGCCGCCAAACCTTCATCCCGTGGTCAGACCCTACATTCCTTCAGGCAGGAGTGCCCCTGGAACAGGTCTCCAGGCATGCTGTGGTGTTCACGGATGCCTCCACCACCGGCTGGGGGGCCACGTACAACGGGCATGCAGTGTCAGGTGTTTGGACGGGCCCCCATCTGCACTGGCACATCAACTGCCTGGAGTTGCTAGTAGTATGTCTTGCCTTGATCTCAAAGGGCGCTTACGAGGCAAACATGTGCTGGTCTGCATGGACAACACTGCGACCGTTGCGTACATCGACCGACAAGGTGGTCTACGCTACCGTCACATGTCGCAACTCACTCGCCACCTCCTCCTCTGGAGTCAGAAGCATCTGAGGTCGCTTCGTGCCATTCACATTCCGGGCCTGCACAACCGGGCAGCCGACGAGCTGTCACGAGCTGCGCTCCCCGGGGAATGGAGACTCCATCCCCAAACGGTTGAGCTGATTTGAAGACGTTTCGGAGCCGCTCAGGTAGACCTGTTTGCCTCTCCAGAGTACTCTCACTGCAAGTTGTTTTACTCGCTGACCGAGGGAACACTCGGCATGGACGCACTGGCACACAGCTGGCCCCGGGGCCTTCGCAAGTATGCGTTTCCCGCAGTGAGCCTTCTTGCGCAGACACTGTGCAAGATCAGGGAGGACGAGGACCAGGTCCTGCTCGTGGCGCCGTACTGGCCCACTCAAACCTGGTTTCCAGAACTGATGCTCCTCGTGACAGTCCCTCCTTGGCAGATTCCTCTGAGGAAGGATCTACTGACTCAGAGATGGGGCACTTTGTGGCACCCGCGTCCAGACCTCTGGAAACTTCATGTCTGGTCCCTGGACAGGACGGGGAGGTTCTAGGTGACCTACCCCAAGAGGTAGTTGACACCATCACTTCGGCGAGAGCACCGTCTACGAGACACGCTTAAGCCTTGAAGTGGAACCTGTTTGTCGAATGGTGCTCTTCTCACCGAGAAGACCCCCGAAGATGCCCGATCAGAGTCGTGCTGTCCTTCTTGCAGCAAGGGTTGGAGTGAAGGCTGTCTCCTTCCACCCTTAAAGTCTATGTGGCTGCGATTGCTGCCAACCACAACCCCATGGAAAGGAAGTCGGTGGGGAAGCATGACCTGGTCATCAGGTTACTTAGGGGGGCGAGAAGGCTAAATACTCCATGGCCCCCCTCCATACCTTCTTGGGACCTGTCTCTAGTGCTCAGAGCACTACAGCAGGGCCCATTCGAGCCTTTGCAGTCAGTTGAGCTGAAGTTTCTGTCGATGAAGACTCTGCTCCTACTTGCACTGGCCTCCATCAAGAGGGTAGGGGACCTGCAAGTATTTTCGGTCGACGATTCGTGCCTAGAGTTCGGGCCGGCTGGCTCCCAGGTAATCCTGAGGCCCCGGCCTGGCTATGTGCCCAAGGTTCCCACTACTCCCTTCAGGGATCAAGTGGTGAGCCTGCAAGTGCTGCCCTTGGAGGAGGCAGACCCAGCCCTAGCTTTGCTTTGTCCCGTCCGAGCATTGAGATGCTACGTAGACAGGACACAACGCTTCAGGACCTGGTTTCGGGTCGGCTTGCTAAAACCGCTCTAGAGAGTCCGTCTGTAGACCCTGTCAAACTCCTCTGCCCCCTCGGCAGCCTGACGTGGCGGAACGTCTGGCGCCAGACCCTCATTCGATGAATCCATGAGAACCGGTAGAGGGCTGGGTTCCATATGTAGAGACCTAAATGGATCCCATATGTGTAAATTCCACAGTATAGCCTCAGAGTCTGTGTTCCCCGGCAGACTTTTGCCATTTTAACAGAGTTACAATCACCTCTAATCTTCCATATGCACCTAAACGTTTGTTCATATGTGTAAGTGCTTCCGAAACCTCCTTCAGGAAGGATGGGGCCTTCACACGTTCCTGTTTCAAGTAGAATGGGTACCTTTTCCCAGTGTTATCCAATTTCACTGAGTGGGCAGTGCTACGACAACAGTGACTGGCCTTCTTGTCGCAAGCCTGGCCTGCACCAGAGTAGGGTGCAGGGGGCTCACACAAGACACTGGAAGGGGCAGTATCTGTGGCACTTTAGTAGGGATCCCAAAGTCGGTCATTACAGACATAACGTCAAGAGACTGAGAGAGAACGTCTCGGTTACGTATGTAACCCTCGTTCCCTGAAGGAGGGAACGGAGACGTTACGTCCCATCGCCACGGCTCCTGTACCACCGCTGAGCGGCCGGGTCACCGGCTCGGCTCCTCAGCGAAAACCTGAACATGCGTTGCACCTGCTGCCTACTTATACTGACGCTGTGATCAGCGGCAGCTGGATGCAATCATCGCATGCCAATGTGCATTGGCTCGTTTAGTTTACACTCGAAGTGGATTGGTCTCTCTAAGCGAGATCCCAAAGTCGGTCATTACCGAAGTGACGTCTCCATTCCCTCCTTCAGGGAACGAGGGTTACATACGTAACAGAGACGTTTTATTTCATGGTGGCAATAAAAAACTGAATTACGAGAATTTTTAGACGTAAACATGGAATTGCGAGATATCAAGACAAAACTGCGAAATATAAACTTATCATTCTGAAAAAAAAGTCTGAATTGTGAAAAATGAATTCAGAATTGCAAGATATAAATTCAGAATTATGAGATATAAACTTGCAGTTGCAATTTTAAAAAGTCTGAATTGTGAAATAAGAAGTAGCAATTACCTTTACAATCTTTTACTATGTGGCTGAAAAAAAAAAAAAAAAACAGAATTGGAAGTTGTAAACCCAGAATTTAAAAAAAGGAACTGCGAGATATAAACAAAAATTCTATGAAAAAAGTCAGAATTCTATGTTTATATCTCACAATTCTGAGTTTATATCTCACAATTTTGAGAATGTTGTGTGAAAAAAAGTCAGAATTGTGAGATACAAACTCAGAATTATGAGAACAAAGTCTGAATTATTAGATCAACAGTCGCAATTACCTCATTTCATTTTTTTATTCTGTCGCGGAAAAGGGCTTCCATACATTCCAGAAGTAAAACGGAGTAAAAATATGTTTTTCTACACCATTCTGAACATTGAAAAATGACTGCAATGTTTGAGAATTATTATTATTATTATTATTTTTTTTGCAGTCCTAAAATTTGACACTTCATCAAACTGTACTTTTGCAACCTATGCCGTCTAGACTAAAACACAACTTTCTGCTCCTTGAAGTGGTAAATAGCAAGTGGAAAATGCAATATAATAGCAAAGCCTCAATTTGTCTATGCCAAAAAACCCACTGCCATTGTTTCCACAAAGGACTGTCAGGAGGACAACGTCTAAGTGGATCAATGATGTATTTTTAGGGGGTTTGTTTGTGCTAAGCCTCAAGAGGCCTCTCATCTAGTGGTGATTAAATTGCATTAAAGAATCAAACCCTCTTAATTACCACTATTATCATCAATAGGAAATTAGGCAGTCTGAAAATGACTGTGCTAATTAGCCTGTTTGTGACTCCATGTTTATTGGGCTTTCAGCAGCTCGTTTGCCTGCAGTGGAATGATAGGGTTTGTGAGCACGCAGACATCTGCAGAGCAATTACAATCTGCCACTCAAACACAAGCAATCCATCTTCTTCTGAACAATCCTCCATCACCACTAACCGAGACACTCGAGCTGAGGTATGATTCACGCCATATGTGATTACATCATAATAGCAGATGGTAATGTTGCAACATGAAATGGCATAACATTAAGATTACATTCATGTCATGAATTCTGTCATCAATATGTCCTGAATATTTCCAAAAGTACAAAGCAGAAATTATATTGTATTGAATGTATAAAGATGAATAAAGACTATTTCAGGACCGTTTTAGGGCCTAGATTTTTTGCGTTGTGAGAATTAAGCATCACATTGTCATTGTGCTAAAAAACATTGCATTCTCATTACTGTAAAGCAGAAAAATAAAATGATGCAGTACAGTGTTATGGTACTGAATATTATTGTATTGCACCACCTCCAATTTTAAAGATTTAAAAATTAATCCGATTTAAAAAAAAAAAAAAAAAAGAAAAAAAACAAAGTAAAATGAAGAAATGTTATTTATTTTATACTTTATTAGAGCTATGAGAATGCAACGAAAAACCAAACACCAAAAAAATAAAAAAACTCAAAAGTTAAATGTCTGGATACATTACAGCAATAGGAATTTGTCATGAAAATAATGACACAATGAAAATAAATAAATAAATAAATAAATAAATAAATAAATGTGGCATAATATACATAAACAATTATATTTAAAAATGTATATTTATTTTGTATTTATAAAAATGTGCATAAATATTTATTTTAAATAATAAATTTATTTTATATAATATTTTATGTTTTATTTTATTTTAATGTGAAATATTTAATATTACGTAAAGAAAATGAAATCTATTTATGTATAAAAAATAATATACAGTGCAGTATATATAAATAATGAAAAACTGAAAAAAATATATATTTATATTACATATACATACACACATTACAGTAATGGGAATTTGTCATGAAAATAATGCCACAATGCAAAATAAATAAATAAATAAACAAATAAACATTACTTTTATTTCATCCACTTTTTATATATAGACTTTTATTTCTTATGTACTCTTGACAATCTAAAAAAAGATGCTCTGCATATAAAGGAACTTTTCAAACATGAGCACAATAACATATGACTGGCCATGTTTACACATTAACAGCTATTCAGTGTTCTGAAACGTGAAACATCAATTAACAACAACTTTGCAAAAAAAAAAAAAATTTCTGCAAGTTGTTGAAGTTGCAATGACAATTATATTGGAACCAGTAGCAAATCCACAACCAGTAAGATTGTTACTCATTTCACATGCAAAAAGCTTGGCCAATCACATAAGAGGTCATTTATATACAGAATTCTTCAGAGAAGTGAAAATAAATAAAACCGGCCTTTAAAACTTGCATGCAGCCTTACTTTTTGGGCGGCACCTGTCCGACGTTGACTTTCACGCAGATGACCTTGCGCGTTTGCACACCCCTGGTGCAGGTGGATTTCTCTGTGCTGGAGGAGGTATTGAGGGTGGATGTGGTGGTGTCCTCCACGCACTGTCCCCAGGGGCCCGTCTGCCAGTGATACACGATGCAAGGATGCTCATTACAGTTCCGCACCTCCTGCAGGGCGCTGGTGTTCGGACAGCTGGAACCTCCTGCAAGAGTGTGAAGACATGCATTAGGTCTGACACGTGTCTACACAAGACGGGCAGCGTCATGTCACGCCACCACAGCTCGAGGATCTCCACACTGGAAGTTTTGAAGATGCACATCAACTCAGGAGAAGAAAATAATAAATAACAAACAGAAATTCACTATGCTACGGTAACATATTTAATGTTTTGTAAGAAGTCTCTTATTCTCATCAAGGTTGCATTTATTTGATTAAAAATTGTGAAATATTATTACTATTTAAAATAACTATTTTCTATTTGAATACATTTAAAAATGTAATTTATTTCTGTGGTGCAAAGCTGAATTTTCAGCATCATTACTCCAGTCTTCAGTGTCAAATGATCCTTCATAAATCATTCTAATATGCTGATTTGCTGCTCAAGAAACATTTATTATTATTATTATTATTATTATTACCAATGTTGAATACAGTTGTGCTATATC
Organism: Spinibarbus caldwelli; assembly: GCA_039654775.1. Classification (NCBI taxonomy): domain Eukaryota; kingdom Metazoa; phylum Chordata; class Actinopteri; order Cypriniformes; family Cyprinidae; genus Spinibarbus; species Spinibarbus caldwelli. Next base: position 31,119,379 of record CM077227.1, on the reverse strand, counting down.
ACATTTTTGTAATTAAATATTTTATACTTTTTTTCAGGATTCTTTGATGAACAGAATATTCAAAAGAGCAGCATATATTTGAAATATTTTGTCAGTTTGATCAATTTAATGCATCTTTGCTGACTAAAACTATTTTTTTTTTTAAATATTAGTGCACAGAATGTACATTGATTGCCATTAATATTTTTAAAGAAGTCTTTTCTGCTCAACAAGGCTGCATTTATTTGATCAAAAATACAGAAAAAAAAATTGTAATATTCTGAAACATTATTACAAATTCAAACAACCATTTTCTATTTTAATATACTTTAAAATATAATTTATTCCTGTGATGCAAAGTTGAATTTTCAGCATCATTACTCCAGTCTTCAGTGTCACGATCTTTCAGAAATCATTCTGATACGCTGATTTATTATCACTGTTGATAAGTGTTGTGCTGCTTAATATTTTGTTGGAACCTGTGATACATTTTTCAGTATTCTTTGATGAATAAAAAGTTAAAAAGAACAACTGAAAACGTAAAAATATTTTGAAATTAAAAAATGATTTTGCATAGGCCATTTTAGTGTAGCAGATGCATACGGAAATGTATTTTCTTCCTTGCTTTTTTTTTTTCATTCTTTGGAGCGAGGCAGGTCAAGTGTTCATTTTCTCAAATCTCAACATAACGCCGTCGTCTCCAGTCGCTTAAACTTGTTGTAAATTGATTAAGATGAAACACTCCACATAATTGCCGCCTCCTAATTCCTCACGAGTGGCAGATAGTCGATGCAGCTGGCGGAGAACGGCGCGGTGTGTCTAAATAATTGCTACCATTTACAGGTTTGCAGATGACAGAGCAGCCCAGTGGGCCTGTGAATCAAAGCGCTCTCATTCTCAGAGGACAGCAAGAGCTTTATGAGAGGAAGTGAGCGAATACGTCTGCCTGCTTTAATGCACACAGTATAATGCTTATTGGATCTGATTGTCAGATCCATTAAACAGGTGATTATTGTGTTTATATTGGGCATTGAGTTGAAGGTAACCAAGTAACCTGGTACCTGGTAACCCAGGTAACCAAGGCTGTTTCTTAATTTTGTGCCCTGATTTGCGATGCCAAAACGTATATGTATGATTCTTCAGTTCAAGGCACTTTTGAGACTTTGAAAAATCATACTTATTCAAACAAGGTTTCATCTGTTAAAACATTTATCACATGTCCTGAAAAAAGATTTGATCATGGCTTTGATAAGCCTTCAAGTATAATGTGGTATCCAGGGTTATTATCATGAACTAAAACTAAAATGAAAACAAAAACCTTTTGAAAAAAAAAAACTGATAAAACATAAAGCTGAAATAAAAATGAATAAGAACTATACAGACATTTAAAAAAAAAAACTAATAAAAATGAATTTAAATTACTAATAAATAACATGAAAACAGATAAATGATAAAAAAGCATATAAAAGAAAAAGCTACAGTAGATAAAAAGTTACAGTAGATAAGTTTTGGACTTTCTAACATGTAGCCGTCAATAAACGTTCAATTCATAAAAACAGTGTTTCAGAACTAAAATTCTCTAAGTGGTTTTGTAATGACATCTAAAAATGCGGCTGACACATTTAGTGATTTTCATGGTACAAAAAAATCTTAAAATTATGTACACTGATGTCAGAGATGAGCTCCACTGTCACTTCTCATTTTCATCATAACCAAGTATTAACATATTTGGAAAAATATGTTTGTTTTCTAAGGCGGTAAAGGGCAACAAATCAAATGAATAAAAAACAAATGATTCAAGTACATATTTTACTCATAAATGCTTTCAGAAACAGTGCAAAAATAGAGATGAAGAGATGAAAAAAGTGATGGCAAATAAAAAAAAAAAAAAAAAATTCAAGCCAATTAAAATATACTTTAGAGCTACTATAAACTATATTTTAAAAATATAATGCATTCTTTTTCTATAAAACGATTTACTGTAAAAGAAAAAAAAAAAAATTCAGGGGACAGAAAAATCACATTAAATGAAAAATCACCTATATACAGTATGGAAACAATGCAGTTTAGCAACAGACAACCAATCATAAACCGCCTCAGTGCTTAGCTCATAAAATATTCATGCACTTTGCAACAATTGTAAGTAAAACTGTTCAGCATCTGAAGTAAACTCCTAAATCAATGTTATTAAAGTCATAAATATGCAAATAAGAAAGTAAGCCAGTATTTACAAAAGTACAGTGTGAAACTTCAACGACTACTATCATTAATTACTAATCCAGGGTAAAGTAAAACACTGAACAAAAACTCAGGGTTAAGAATGAACACACTAAAGTGTGAAAAGCCTAAATGAGTTTTTGCGCTCTTCCCACAGGAACACGTTTGAGTCTCTATGAAGCTTAACTGTGGAGCGTTACGAACGCCTCCACAGAATCTTGACACTGAGCTTTTCAGAAGATGTTCTGCAATCAAAGAAAACACGTTCACTGTTTTATTTCTGTGGGAGTTTTTAATGAATTGATTTCCTGAAATTAAACCTCGTGATGGGTTTTTAAGCCTGAAACATCCAAAACACAAAGTATGCAAACACATATGGGAATGCTGGTGCATAATATGCATTATTGTTCTACTTTTATGGTAACAGCAAAGAAAATTCAGAGCAAAAATAAATTACTGTTTAGGTTTGTTGAATAATGGTCTAAAAAAAGTGACAAATAAAATACTTGAAAATCTGATGCTTTAATTTGAGTGTGTATATGTGTGACATGGTATTAATAAACAGCATATTAATAGTACTGATTGCTTTTTGATTGTACAAAGTATATCTAAAATATCTTTAACCTGAAACCTGTCTAAAGGTCGAATATAAGTTTACATGTAAAATGAAATTTAAAAAAAAAAAAATTAGGGATTTTTAGTGCAGTTATACTTAACAGTGAACAAACATCTCCAATAACACAATACAGAAATATTGTACATCACTAAAAACCATTTATATTGACTACAGAAAATTTGATGACTTTTATTTGTTTCCATAATATTTCCAGGAATATAAATGGTAAACAATAATTAAGCTGATAATTATATTAACATTAAAATTGTAAAATAAAAATAAATGTAAAAATTTATTATTACTAAAGCTCTAGTTTTAAATATTTCAACAACTTAAATAATCCGATTTAAAAAGAAGTAAAAGGTGAAATTTAATTACCATCTATTTATTATATAATTATTATATATGATTATTATATAATTATCAAACTATTATTATTATTATTATTATTATTATTATTATTATTATTATTATTATTATTATTATTATTATTATTATATTTAAATAATATAATGATTAAATATATATAATATTATAGAAAGCAATGCATACACAGCACTTTGAACTGCATACTGAATACACTCTCAACAATGTGCTTATACTGTAAGTTTGCATAGCAAGTGTTAGTGTTCATATACTTCTGTACGAATATGTTTCTGGCTTTTTGCAATGTGCTATATCAGTTTCATAAGAGGCCCAGAGGACTATAATTTTTTCGTGTTTACAGTATGAGTTTCATCATTCTGCTGACTTGTTCACAAATGGACTCTCAAGGACATGCATAATGTATAAAGTCCCGCTGCATGAACGGCTGCATTTGGCATCTTACGTCAGACGTCAAGCAGATGTTTTGCACAGAAGGCATGGTGCATAGACTCATCGTCACATAAATCTATCTGCCTCCCAAAGGGCAACGCTCAACTCATCGCTCAAAAACGCAGTTACTTTAGTGGAAAATGGTGCTTAAAGCAAATGCATTCAAGTGAAAGATCTCACTTTCTTCATTTATATTCTTTGCGGATGCAACATTAAACTTGTGAAAACAAGAGTAAGAATGAAAGCCTCCATTAACACTTTCTAACCCTATACATACTCAAACACAAGCTATGTATTGCACATCTAAAATCTACAAACTGCACACAAAAGATGAAAAGAAAGCAATTGTACCATAGAGGTCAGGAAACTTCGGAACCCTTGTAAGACCTTGAGATAAAGCAAAAGTTATGAACGTCTTCGCATTTAACTTTAGAGAAGCAGTGGTAAGAGAGTAAATATTTCAGGATCTACTCGACTAGTACTACGTTTTACATATTTGAGTAATGATAAAATAATCAACAGTAAGAAAAGACAAGACTTAGAGGCTACTTCAAACCATCCAAACAAATCTAAGAGGACTTTTACAGGAAAACTACTCTACAGGCCATAAAAACATGAGATGTTTTGACGTGTTACCCTCCATAACAGTAATCCACGCCACTACCATTGACGTCACTGTGGAGAAAGCACAGCAATAATTGAATATAGACTTGTCTGAGGAGTATATGATACAGAAACGACCAATGAGAGGAACATGTATAGCCATTTTAACTCATATTTGATGTTTTTAACTCAAATTTCTAAGGCCTCAAAATAATCAACATGATCAAAACTGTTCTGGAAAACTTGTACACAATCTACTACATGCCTTCTGTTGTCTGATTGATAGTTTATACTTTATTAACAAGTAAAAGGACTTTTACTATTGTTGTAAAGTGGCCACCTTCAGGTTGTGGTTTACATACAGTATTATTTTGCTGTGAAATCTTTACTGATTTTAATAAAGTAAATGTAAAAATACCTTTTATATTGTTAGCAATATTTCAAGATGAACACTTACTGGACTTCTTATAGGCATCTTAGGTTGACTTGATTAAATACGAAAATCATTTTAAAATGTAAGTATCAAATATGACATCAGGTTTTTGAGGAATGTTTATTTGTTCATCTTTCAGTCATCATGGTATTGCACTGCATTATATGTTTTTAAACTAGAGATTTGATATAAGCATTTAAATATCATCTTACTAAGACATATTATTAGAAGATATAGAGTGACAAATGATATTTATACTGTAATAATCCTTATACTGTTACATAAATCTCACTGATTTACATTATAAGATTTTAGAATTTCATCTTACTTTTTGGCCATATAACTATCAGCAACTGCACCAAATTGCATATTTTGCTCTGATTAAAATATTTTGGACACTTCATTGTGGAGTGAAGTGAATTAAGTGATTAATTAACAAACCATTAACTACAACTTTTGCCTCAATGAACTCCTAATTTGCTGCTTATTAATAGTTAATAAGGTAGTTGTTAAGTTTAGTTATTTGGGTAGGATTAGGGATTAAGAATATGGTCACGCAGAATATGTGCTTTATAAACAGCCAATATGTTAATAATAGGCATGCTAATAAGCAACTAGTTAATAGTGAGAATTGGTAACTATACTAAAGTGTTATCAATATTTCTTTTTCTTATATCATACTCAATGAGCCATAAAGGCCTGATGTATCAAATATGATACTCAAAAACACATGCAATCTTTTTAAATATATATTTTAGTTCAAACTAAATCAACTAAATCAATAAACAATAAAGAATTTTATTATTTTAAATATAATAAATAATTTTATAATATATTTTTAATTATTTCATATATAATGCTTTATATGGTAAAAATATGAAATTAAATCCATAATTTTTCCAAACCTGAAACACATGAGGTTGAGGAAAGGAAGACAGATTTTAACCCTTCCCTTCCATTCTGGCATGTAAGACCCACTTTACACAACCATTTTAATTCCTGATGGATAATAATCATATTTGTTGAATTTTATTTTGAATTACACCAGATTCCAGAAGTAATGTCGTTTGTGAACTGTGTTTCACTTTGACTGGAATGCTCGGTAGCCCCACTCATGTAAACTGACACTTAAGCCTCGCTGGAACAGATAAAGTGGATTTAAGAGTCTCGGAACACTGATTGTTGGTGATGTCACAGCGCAGGAGTCATCCATCAGAATCTCAGACAGTTTTAGGTTGAAAAATTCCACCCTTGTGGAACAACAGTCTTTCCTTGATGGTTTCCTGTCAGCTTTTTTTTAGGCTAATCTTATGCACTACAGACCACAGAAAATCGCAAGGTTTTTGCATGTCAGCTTGTTAGAGAGGCCCCAAAAAGTCATTCGAAATATATGAAGGTCATTGTATTGGACACAAAATATGGAAAGTGCAAATAAATGATGCTAGAGCTTTACTCACAACTAATATACAGTATATGGTAACACATGAGATTAGGGAACACATATTCACTATTAACTAAGAGTTTTTCTTCAGTAATCTCCTAGTGCTTATTGATTGTAGGGTAGTTGTAGTAGTAGCTATGTTTAGGTGTTGGGTAGGGTTAAGGGATCTAGAATATGGTCATGCATTAATGTGTGCTTTATAAAGACTAATAAACAGCCAATATGCTAATATGCACGCTAATAAGCAACTAGTTAATAGTGAAGTGTTCCCTATTCTAAAGTGTTACCATATATATTATAATTTATTTTTACCTAAAACGTGTATACATTTTTATTGTCTAGTATTGTGCGAGTTTAGCAATGTGTTTAGCTTGAGTTTCATCTTCTGTACCTTCTCCTGCATTGTAAGCCAGTATGGCTCGGGTTCTCATCTGCTTGCCCTCTGCGGTTTTGCTGGAGCAGGTCTGGGAGCAGGTGGACCATTCAGTCCAGAGACTGAGAGCGCAATCTTTAGGGCAAGGAACCACACAGGGCACAGATGAAGGGTAGACCTCATCTGCACACATCTCTTTCTCCACCTCCGTACCTGAAGCACAAAACATTTGTGGGTTTACAATGTGTTTCAAATTCATTAATCACCATTTGCATGATTATTTTTTACTGTACACGCTGTAAAACCTATACGTTGATGCATATAAAGTATGAGCTGATGAAAATATTTATAACTATACAGACATTTATGCTAAATTGTTAAACAGTATTTAAAAATAAATACAGTTTCCTAGGGAGTCTTGACCAACATCCACTTACAAATTCATAATTTATGTATAGTAACATCTGGTGTAGTTGCATTTGGCCTCAGATGTAGGTTACATACAGTACAGCAGACAGGTGAAGCTGACATAACTTGTCAAGCACATGTCCTGGGTCATAATTCACGTCAAATATCAAAAGAAGCAAGAAGGCAAGACAATCAAGCCTATTTTAAAGATGTTTTTGCATGCATTAACTGCATCACAATTAGGTACATTTTTTCTCTCCTAATTCTATAGTGCAGTAATGATACTGTGATGCAATAAAATCTCTTTAATGCCAAAAAAAAAGTAAAAATCATGTAATTCTTATTTGTTCATATACCAAGGTAGTATTTGTTTTATTGCCTTTGATTTTTGATTATTAAAAATCTAAAATATTAAAATTATAAATATTAAATTAAATTGATATTAACTATATAAAATATTACAATTTTAAATATTAAATTAAACTAATTTAAAAATATAAAATATTAAAACATTACAATATTAAAGTGAACATTAAGTAAATTTAAAACATACTAAATATTAATCTATAAAAAATGTTACTTTATATAAGCATATATTAGCAAACATTTTCAAAAATAATAAATAAATAAATAAATAAAATAAAAAAAGAGAAAAAAAAAGGTAATGAGAATCACCACTGAGAATAATGGGAGCTACAAAAATCATCCAGAAGCATTATGGTAATGAAAATTAGGGCGTAAAATGTTCTTAACTGTCATGAAAATAAACGTCACAATGCAAATTATGTTAATGGACCTAAAATTAGGCAACATTTTCTTTATGCAAAATATGATTCAGCCAGACAAGCTTTTAATGCATTTCAAACCACTCTGTTGTCTTGTTTTGAAACAGTGCCATCCTAAAAACAGTAGAAAGCAATCATACAGATGGTTCTGAAGGACAGGCAAAAACAAAACATGTGCAATTGTTGTCAGCGTGTCCGTGTTTGGCAGCGTTCATTACCACGCACAGCCTCTCTCAAGGGTTTTTATCATATCTTTCACTTTGAGCCAAATCTGATGAGTATCAGCTTGGTTTTGGCTTTAGCTCAGTGACACGCTGTGGAGAAAAAAAACACACTCTCTGCTTGAGCACTGAGCCACAAACACCCAATAAATATTTCCATCAAAAGCAGGGACACTCCAAGTTTTCCTTGTAGCAGACAGCGATACAATATTTACATCGATCTGTGTCAGAATCGTGGCCATTTGTGAAGCAATATTGCAAGCGTCACTCGCCGAGACAGTCGGGGCGAAGCAGATGCCAAGTCTGGCTGTAAAAAACAACTAGCAGATCAATTTTAATCAGTGCGTGATGGAATCAATCTGCCACAGCGTACGGCTACAGGGAGGCAGGTTATGGCGAGACGGGGGGCATTCGATTGCTCACACGGCAGATGCTAGAGAACATTATTGCACGTTACTATTATTTCATAGACGTCATATCACACGGCCACACAGCAGACTCTGAATGACAGTGGTCACGTGACAGAGGGATTTCTTGAAAACAGCAGATGTTTCCTTGTAGAGGTTGTGATGGTTTATCTTTTTTCAGACTTAATGTGGCAAAATTGTGAGAAATTACACAAAGTTTCATCTGCAGTTTCTGGAAGCTTCCACTGTTATTAGCTTCAAACATCCATTACGGTCCTCAGATATTTTTAGACGACTCTGACAGAAAAACAAGCTCTTTTTAGCAGCTAGCCCTGAAACTACAGGTTTGCAAGCTACCGGGTAGCTAAAAATTAGCACTTCTGAGGAAGAATTAATGGATTAGCCACATTTTTCCAGGTTAGAAACAATGAATATTTGAAAGATACTGAATATTTTGAGTTATGTGTATTGCTGTGGTATCAGCTGGTATCATAAAAATAAAAGCACACTGTGATTCATTGGTTATATTAGTCGGACGTTTCTTAGCCAGAGAAAACTAAAAAATGTTTTCTTTGAGATCTCATGCATTTTTAGATATGAAAACTGACCATCAAGCATAATTTTTTCCCACATTTGTGACAGTTTTCCCAGATCAGCTGCACAAAAATAATGCACAAAGCTGTCAACTTTGAGAACATGGAGTATTTAGCAGGACTAACAAGGTGTTTTAGACTTGAGAAACAGGGGGTGTCAAGTTGTCAGATGTGTCAGAAGACTGTCAGAACGCTGTGACCCTGTGTCTGTCAAAACATTGCTCTGTTTGCTTTAGCATCCTGACACAGCAACACTTGCTCAACCAGTGGTGTGAGCTCATCTGTTTACTCAGCCAATGGCAGACAGAGGGAAACCTGTTTGGAAACAGTAATTATTTTATGTGGAGTCTCTGCTGTTGTGCAGAAATGACATACTTCACCTTCAACTACATGATGTCAGTTGGATAAACGGTAAGTAAAAAGACGATGATTTATGTTTTATTAACCTTACAAAGTCGCATTTTTAAATTACGTTCAGAAAAATGACATTACATAGCAACAATTGCTCTTTTTTTGAGTTGGACATAACCTGCAGTTCAGCGATCAACTGAGTCATTCCATTCGATTCAATGAGGAAGTGAGTCGTTTGACCAATTTAGACTCCCACATTTGAATCAAATAGATTTGATTCAACTAATCCATTAAAAATAACTACACCAATCAAATCTGACAGCATATTGTGAATTTCATGACATAAGATGATAAAATACCAAATCAAATACTAGATCTTTTCGCAGAACAAAAGCAACCTTTTGAAGACATTTTTTGCATTAATTACACCAAGCTGATATTAAGTGTCAGTTTGCCAATATAGACTACCATTTAAAAGTCTGGGGTCAGTAAGATTTTTTTTTTTTTTTTTAAATTTAATTTTTAAAAGAAATTAATACTTTTATTGAGCAAGGACACGTTCAAATGATCAAAAGTGACAGTAAAGTAATTTATAATGTTACAAAATATTTCAATTTTAAATAAATTCTGTTCTTTTGAACATTCTATTCATCAAAGAATCTGAAAAATGTATTGCAGTTTCCACAAAAAATAGCACAACTGTGATAATAATGAAAGGTGAGCTTCATATCAGCATATTAGATGAAGACTGGAGTAGTGATGCTGAAAATTCAGCTTTGATCAATGCAGCCTTGGTGAGCATGAGAGATTTCTTTCAAAAATATTTACAATATCCTACCAAACTTTTGAATGGCAGTGTATATTCCTAAATACTTTAGCGCTGCAGAAAACACTGACAGAAAGGCACCTCATCAACATGCTGCTGCTGAAGAGGCCGATTTATGAGCAAGTGCAAGTCTTTAGCCAGTCAAATATACAAGTGTCTCTCCAAGCATGGCTGAGATTGTCTTTATTGAGTAGCTGAGCTGTAGGAGGACACGATCACCATTAGCAGCATGTTTACACTCCTCTGCTCTCTGCAGCATTAACCCTGTAAAGAGCTCCAGCTGAGAAGGAAACCGTTCCGGACACAGCAGCTGAGAGACGAGATATGGCTGCCCTCCGCCAGGAGTGTGTTTGAATACCCAGAGGCTAATTACCGGATTCAAAATCAATCCTGCTTTTTAAAGGCATCCGCCACAGAAGCCGTCAGAAAACAAGTGAGAATCTACTGGCCTGCTTTTGCGGCATAATCAACTGGCAAGCTTCGCGCAAGAGATTATTTTTGCATTTTTGGAAAAAGACCACATGCTCCAGTTGCAGTTTTCTTAAGCCCTATTCGGATTGGACTATTTTTCCCCGAGGAGGTTTCATAGACATATGTAATTGTAATCCAGTTTGAATTAAACATGATTCATGATGCATGTTTTAACAGCATCAATACAGAGATCCCAATCCGGGCTGAATCAACAAATGACAGCCATCCTATTTTAATAATTGTAACTCAAACATTATTTAGGAAAGTAATCTAGTCCAAATAGTGCTTTAGTACATGGTAAAAAAGCAGTAAAACTGACTGTAAAAAATGGCAGCGGAATAAAAAAATACAGCAGCAACTTTTTACGTTTTAAGGACTGTGATTTACAGTAAAATAAAAAATAAGTAAATAAAAACAGAATTATAATAAAAAGAATAAATTAAATAAAATTTGTTTTAAATAAATAAATAAATAAAAATATGATTAAAATAAAGAATAAATTAAATAAATAAATCAATAAAAAAATTATCATACTAATGTACTAATGCACATAACTGAAAAACTAAGAAGAAACAATTACTTAAATGAAAAACCTTAAAATGTGAAGCATCCATTCTGGAAACGTCAATTTACATTTTTTACATTATAAGCGTTGTTTAATACCGTCGCTGTTGACGCAGCGGACCTGTGGAGTCTGCGTTCCCTCTCCACAGTCCATGTCTTCCTCTGGGATACACTCCTCTAGCTTGACCAGCTGCCAGCTAAAACAGCTGGGATCATCACACGGGATGGCCTCCACCAGATGAGGACAGTTCCCCTCGCCACCCGTGGGGTAATTAGTGATTGTACGTCGTCTGAACTTGAAACCTGCAAATAAACATGACACAAAAGGGCTATTAGTTGTCTCTATAACACCTTCTGTAAGTCACAGTTGAAAATGTCACTGGATTTAGGACAAAATATCAAAGGTGACATCACTTTTGTCATTTTTAATGACATTTTACCCAATTACTTTTAACCAACGTGTCCTAAGGTGATTTTTGGTGGATGTGTGACCTTTCGTTGAATTGATTTTTTTTAGAGTGGATCTTACACAACTCTCAAGAACATGTCCAATTCACATTTCAGTCCAAAAGGAAAGCAAAGAAATTGTTTTCATTAAAAAAAATTAAAAAATAAAATTAAATAAAAATAAATAAATAAATTTTAGGAACTTTTTGTGCATTATGACTTCTTTTCATTACAATTAAATAATTATAAAGCAATAAAAGAAATAGTTTAGAAGCTTTTATGCACATTATGATTTTTACTACAATTAAGCTATTGTAAAGTAATGAATAAAAAAAAATGTTTTTCATTTAAAAAAAAAAAGTCAAACCTATTTTTAGGACCTTTTTGTCCATTAGGACTTCTTTGTATTACAATTAAGCAATTGTAAAGCAATAAAATAAATTATTTTTCATAAAAAAATCTAATCTAATTTTAGGACCTTTTTGTACATTGGCATTTTTTTATTACAATTAAACAATTGCAGAACAATAAAATAAATTATTTTTCATTTTAAAAATGTAATCTAATTTTAGGACCTTTTTGTACATTATGACATTTTTATTACAATTGAGCGATTGCAAAGCAATAAAAATTCAGTACTTTTCAAAACAGTAATACACAAAAAAAAGAATATATTAATATATAAAACGTATTTCTAAATTACAATTTAATTATGTTACCTTAAAAGAAAAAAGAAAAAATAAGAAAAAAAATCATTTTAATAAAGCATTTTCTACTGTGATGCATACATGAGTACATATATATATATATATATATAATACATTTGAAAATGCATAAAATTATGGGGGTAAATGTCATTAAAATTATGTTGCAATGTAAAAATATCATAATGGCATTAAAATTGGCCAGTTAGTTGAATTTAAATATAGAGGCAAAGTTTAGTAAATTAAACTTCAGTAGTTATTGGTCTATGTGTTTTTTGTTTTTCAAAATGCAATATAATCAATGTACAGTAGAAAAATATTAAGACATGTTTGAAACATGATTTCTGCTGATATGCCATAATGCAGCATCTTCAAATTATTTAAGATAATGGTTAAATCAAAGGAAATATTCTATTCTGGCTGTAAAACAGCTCTGCGCCTCAGTAAAATATTGTGTCTCAGTATCTGACACTTCCTTTTCAGTGAATATATTATTGGTTTCAGCCATGTTTACCTTTTTTCACAACCCGTTCATTGCAATTCTCAAAGGTGCAGGGCCCCCAGGCGCTCCACGGGGACACTTCACACTCCACAGGGCACAGGATGTGACAGAGCTGCGTGGTACTCGGAGTCGTTCCCTTGCAGAGCCGAACGTGTACGGGTTGTGATGCTATAATGCAAACACATGCATTAAAACACCGCAGTAAGACTCCCACATGAGCACCACACATGACGGACAATTAGCTTTATGTAACTGCAGGAAACAACAAATGGCAACATTAAACACGCTCTGAAGAATCCTGATTCCCTGTTGCAGCACAGCAAAGGAAAAACAGGAAAAAAACGGAATCTCCTGAGATTTCAGCATGATTTGAATGCACATCCCCAACCCGATGTGTTTGTTTATTAAATACTTGGACTAATTTGATAATGTTCCCAGTTACCAATAACCTAAAAAATTATACATAAAATGAAATATAATGACAAAAATTAAATAAATTAAAATAATAAGCAAAATAATATTTTTTTTTCTTTAAAAAAATTAGAAATTATATAATTTTAAAATTACATTTAAAAAAAAAAATCACAAAATCACCGTTTCATGTACTGGTCAATTTTGGGAACTTCGGTTTTTCATAACATGTTGTTTCAGTAGAACTAGTGGAAAGAAAACATCCAAAATACACTTTTGGCTTATTTTACTGCAATTTATCTGAACATTTTAATTACAATACAAATAAAGTTTGTTTTCTCAAAATTTTTTGTACTGAGCTAGAAATCTCCACTTGGGTAACACTTCTTCCTAAAAATATGGTCAAAATGTATTTTATTTTTGGCTATTGACAGTATATTTTCTGATATATCGAGTTTATAAAAAAGAAAAACACTTGTAATACAAAAAAAAAAAAATGTTTGCAATGCTTAAATGTAATTAAATGGGAAAGTATGGTGATATCTATTAGTTACATTTTTTACCCTATTCACCTGTAATAAAATAAAATAAAATAAAATAAAATAAAATAAAATAAAATAAAATAAAATAAAATAAAATAAAATAAAATAAAATAAAATAAAATAAAATAAAAATTACTTACTTAGAGTTTAAACACAAATAAATAAAGAAATAAAATAAATAATCAATCTAAACTAGTCCTGTCAAAGGAAGAGTGCTCAAATGCAAGCCAAGTCTCTAGATCCCGTCTGGACCCAGTATGTGTACAACTGAGAACTTTTTTTCCAAGGAACTATAAAATACAAATTCGAAAACACAAACAAAAGCGGTGCATTAATGTTTTAACACAGGATTTTGCTGTCGGTTTGATGGGTGACAGGTGACATGACTGCTGCGTTCGCATCAAAGCAAGGTAAACTCTTCTCATGGAGCTCTCCATGCTGATATCTGGTGAGCTCTGCTCTCTAGAGATTTCCAAAACAAAATGCGCTACACACACACAGACTGTCAACTAAAAAGTATGAGAAGACTGACTGCACAACAGACCTTCAAAAAAAAAAATAATTGACTGAACTCTGGAAACGGGCATGGGGAATGACAGTTCACCTCGTTCAACTCTTCTGGCGCCGCATGTTCCCCAAATTAATGGAGAGACAGATTTCAGTGTAATGCACCATCATCTAAGTTAACATAACACAGCACAGGTTGTCCTTGTTTATGTGCCAGATGGTCTAGACCTTCTGCGCAAACTTTCTGTCTAATCAAAGTTTGCGGTCTGTGCCTGCTTTGACAAACCCAGGCGGACAGGCTTAGCTTCAAGCATGAGAATGACCTGGTTTGAAAACAGATGAGAAACCTAAGGAGGCCCTGATATTTATTAATATACACTACCTGACACAACTTTTATTGTGTATGTTATGCTCACTAAAGTTGCATTATTTTAAAATAAAAATACAGTAAAAACAGTAATATAATTAAATAATATTACAATTTTAAATAACTGTTTCCTATGGAAGTCCATTTCTACCACTGAATAAGAAATAAAAAAGGTAACTGTGTTGAGAGTGTTGACTAAAGCACAGAGTGTTGCATCAGTATGTACCCTTGTAATGAGCTCTCCATGGACACAAACGCTTACAAAAATACAGAGAGTAAACAGACTAAGCAACCAGAATATGTAAACATGCTTTAGGCAAAGAGATTTGATCAAACAAAGATCATAATGTCAGATTCAAAAAGGAAAGGAAAGAGTAGGACAAAATAAAAATAAAAATAAATAAATAAATAAATAAAATAAAATAAAAACATGATAGAATTAATATTAATACAATATAGCAATTAAATATAATATTAAATATATTAAATATAATAAAATGCAATTAAAATTATTAAATTCAGTTAAAAAATAATACAAATAAAATGTAAAATAAAATAAAATATATATTTTATAATATATAATAATGTACTTAACAAAATATAATTAAAATTATGAAATTAAAAACAAAATAAAATAAAAAATAAAATAAAATAAAATAAAATGAAATAAAATAAAAGTGCTGGATTCACTTTTGAAGCAATGTTGGTGTGTTTACATTGAGTTGAAAAACAAAAAAAACAAATATTACTTTTAAGGGGTTAAACATCTTACCTGAGATCTCATAGCTGATAGACAGGAGGGGAGGGACACTAGGCATCTGGCTGTTTGGAGAATGACCTTCTACAAAACACATAAACTACTGCTAATAAACATCATTCAAGGGACAAATACAAATACAATCACTATGAGCTCTATACTGTGACTACTTCCACAATATTACAGCTTTAAGGGGTAATGCAAGGCATTAGCTGGTTAGATTTAACTATCTTGAGCTGTGACGTCAAAAGCAGCAGACAAGGGAAAATAGAACCACTCAACCTTTGTCCTTCAGAAAATACAATAAAATGATATCCATTTAATCACAACGCACAGGCACTTTTGATATAAAATCATTTTCTGTCATTCTGATGGACTGGGTTGTAAATTTCCCATCATGCTCTACTCTTACCTGTCAGTAAAATATGAAAAACTCTTGTTTCTCTCCTTATATTCTTACTCACACCTCTCTCAGTCTACTTTCACATTTTATTTTCTCAATTTTCTTCACCAAATGTAATAGACCAGTCAACTTATTTCTATATCTGTCAAAACAACACAAAGCATTTTGAATTATCTGCAATGTTTTTAAAATTTGGTAAGTGACAAAAAAATGTTCAGTTAATGCAACCTCTGGTTATGTCATTTACCAGCAGGGCCAAACTGCTTATGCTAACCAGCCAAACCCAATGGTTTGCAATGCCATAAATGAATCACATCTGTCACATTCGGTTCCCCTATAAAGCAGTCATTTTTTTTCATAGTAGACTCCAAATATAGCTCTGTCCAATCGAATGTCACGGCAGTTTATTCAGCGTACATCGCCTCCATTGACTTTCATTCAGACAGTAATGTGATAATGTGAGGTATAAGCTGGTTAGCTTTTACTTGCGCCCAGATCTCAGCCAGTCAAAAGCCACAGGATTCCTCCTACACTCTCAAAATCAAGCTTCTTCAATGGATTTGTGCAGCACTTCAGTAAAGAACTCTCTTCTTATCAAGAATCGTTTTCATTTTCTGCATCATATGGAACTCAAGGATTCTCATATGGCATTATATTAAACTTAAAGATTCTCTTACAGCATCATACAGGCTTTGAAATGATTATCTTTTTGAATCAAATGGAACTTATAAAGATTCACTTTTGGCATCATAAGAAACTTATAAGGATTCTCCTTTAGAATCAAATGGAACTTATAAAGATTCACTCTTGGCATCATAAGAAACTTATAAAGATTCTCCTTTAGAATCAAATGGAAATAAAAATCTTAAAGCATCATATGAAGCTTATAGAGTCTCTTAAGGAACTAAATGGAACTCATAAAGATTTGCTTATGGAGTCATGAAATTTACAGTATAAAGTTTTAGAATCTGTTATACAATCAAATAGAACTTGATTCTCTTATAGAATCAAATGGAACTCAAAGATTCAATTGTGGCATCATATTAAACTTATTATACGTTTAATAATATTTATAATATTAAACTTATATAGAGCCAAACTGAACTTAAAGATTCACTTATGGAATCATATGGAACTTACAAAAATTCTCTTGAGGATTCAAATGGAACATATGAAGATCCTCTTAGAGAACCAAATGGAATTTATAAAGATTCACTTATGAATTCATATGAAACTTATATTCTCCCATTGAATCAAATGGAAATTATAAAGATTTGTTAATGACATCATGTGAAACTTTTATAGAGTCTTTTATGAAAATCATATGGAACTTACAAAAATTCTCTTTTAGAATCAAATAAAAATTGCAAAAATTCACTTATGGCATCATATGAAACTGATAAAGATTCACTTGTGACATCATATGAAACTTATAAAGATTCACTTATGGAGTCATGAAATTTACAGTATAAAAATTATGTTATAGAATAATATGGAACTTGTTTCTCTTACAGAATCAAATGGAACTTATAAAGATTCAATTGTGGCATCATATTAAACTTATAAAGATTTATAAGTTTAATATTTATAATATTAAACTTACATGGCGCCAAATTGAACTTAAAGATTCACTTACAGAATCATATGAAACTTACAAAGATTCTCTTTTGGATTCAAATGGAACATGTGAAGATTCTCTTACGGAATCAAATGGAATTTATAAAGATTCGCTTATGACTTCATATGAAACTTATATTCTCTTATGGAATCAAATGGAAATTATAAAGATTCGCTTATGACATCATATGAAACTTTTACAGAGTCGTCTGCAATCATATGGAACTTACAAAAATTCTCTTTTAGAATTAAATAGAAATGGCAAAGATTCACTTATGGAGTCATGAAATTTACAGTATAAAGATTCTGTCATAAAATCATATGGAACTTGATTCTCTTACAGAACCAAATGGAACTTATAAAGATTCAATTGTGGCATCATATTAAACTTATAAAGATTTACAATTTTAATTTTTATAATATTAAACTTATATGGTGCCAAACTGAACTTATATCTCGCAAAATTCTCTTTTAGAATTAAATAGAAATTGCAAAGATTCACTTATGGCATCATATGAAACTGATAAAGATTCTCTTATGGAACAAATGGAACATTGAGATTTGCTTATGGCATCATAGTAGATGTTTAAAGGTTGCTTTATGGAATCAAACTGAAAGTTCTCCTATGTCATCAGGCTTTAAAATCCGTTTGGAAACACTTGATTTTAAGACATTGAAGCCACCTGTGGGAAATAACATTCTGCTTGTGCTGTGAGTGCAATGTTGTGTTCTTAGAAGGAAATGTAAATGAGCTTCACTTCCAGATAGATTTGATGAAGGTTTCATCACATCAAAGAATCTCGAAGCTGACAACATCCTCCCAGGGCGAGACCATCACGACTCCATCAGTTGACTAACGCTCCAGCACATTTTCTCTTTAACTTTCTGCACCGTCTGCGTTCAAGTATCTGCTGTCGGCGGAGCAGATTACCCCCCAGTGAAGCGAGGCGTCTCCTGCACCGTGCTGATAAGGACACAGATTTCCCAGCATTCGCAGCTCCACCAGTGGCCTGTTCTAATAGCGCTTCTTTAACTGGAGCTTTTCATGCGGTCAGCGCTCATCTGCTCTAATGTACAGAGACATGTGCCTTACGATAAGTTTCAATGTGCTCACCCTACAGTTCTGAGCATCAAAAGAGCGAGCAGGAGGGAGAAAGATAAAAAAAAAGGTATTTTCCATGAAGACGGGCGGGCCATTAATCGAGTAATGGTGTGTGTGTGTGTGGAGCATACAAAGAAATGCTGATGCAATATATACAGTAGAGTAAGAGAGTTACAAACATGCATGTGGGTGGTGGACAGAGAAAGCAAGGAAAAGCATGAGTGATAGATCCATGTATTCTAGGATTTACATTGTTCTGAAAGGTACAATTTTTGTAAATTGTGCAAAGCAACATATAAATCACAAAATTTCATTTTATTATAGTAAATGTTTTCCAATAAATAAATAAAGGATTCAATATCAATCTCACAATTTTATGTTATTATAGTAGATGTTTAGCAATAAATAAATAAATAAATAGATTCAATTTGATTCCATTTTTTTCTCATAAAGAACTGTTTTTAATTTCAGCAGCATCATATGGAACTCAATGACTCTTCAATGGCAGTATATTAAACTTAAAGATTCTCTTACAGAGTCCTATGAACCTTATAAAGATTTGATTATGGCATCTTTAGAAACAAAGATTCTGTTATCGCATCAAATGGAAATGATAAAGGTTTTTTTACTGAATCAAATGGAGCTAATAAAGATTTGCTTATGGCATTATATGAAACTTATAAAGATTATCTTATGGAATCAAATGGAACTTAAAAATATTCTCTTATAGAATCAACTTGAACTTATAAAGATTCACTTATGGAATTGTTTGGAACTTATAATGATTCTCTTATGGAATCAAATGGAACTTAAAAAGATTCTCTTATAGAGTCAACTGGAACTTATAAAGATTCACTGAATTGTATGAAACTTATAAAGATTCACTTATGGTATCATATGAAACAAAGATTCTGTTATGGAATTCGCTTATAGCATCAACAGAACCAATAAAGGCAATATATATTAAACTTTTTTAAAGATTATCTTATGGAACCAAAAGGAACTTAAAAAGATTTGCTTTTGACATCATTTGAAACTTATGAATCTTTTATGGAATCACATGAAATTTAGTAAGATTTGGAGTAGCCGTCAAATAAATAAATAAATAAACAAAATTATCACAGCTCAGGATAGTCACTATATTGAAGGGTTTGGGACTAAACATTTTTGTTGTGCTATCAGCCAATCATAGTTTTGTTCAGGCGACTCGCTCAACAACAACAAAAAAAAGTGTGTCCAGAATTGAATGTCTAAGTAAAAATGTCATACTTCTGATAACTATATACTGTCAAGCAGATACCTGTACCTTGTTTATCTTTGTTGTTATTGATGTAGCTGAGGAGTTCTGCGTTGGCCTGGACACAGTACACTTCTCTGCTCTGCACACCTCCGCCACACAAACCCGTCTGATTCCCACGCCGCCGGTCCTGCTGGCTGAGCAGCGCATCAACACGACACTCGCTCCATTCTGTGGTCCGCCAGGCATAACTGAAATTAATGTGAAATACAGGCTATTATGTTCTGAATCTGTGCTTTGGGTCACCTATACTGTTGCTGTAATAAATCTTTCCAAACGTTTACAAAGCAACAATGTCGTTCCATTTGGATTGTGTGCCAATGTCATGTACATTTGCACATTGCACATGATAAACCAAGAGTATCCAAACAAATGTTTGAATGAATGCTTTAAAAACAAACAAACAAACGGATGAAATAGATCTTGTAAGAATTTGATAATACATGTCTGAAATCATAATAAGACTTCTGACTTGCAGACCTAAGCAGCAGTGCTGTTGTTAACTAAAACCAAAAATTTTTACTATTAAAAATTTCAATAATTTAAAATAAAGCAGAAATAAATACATACATAAATAAAATAAATAAATAAAAATTACTATATATATATTTTTTTTTTACAAAAACTAATAAAAATGACAAAAGTGCATAAAATTTTAACTAAAATTAAAAATAAAGCTTAAAATATAAAAATACAGGCTAATTCAAAATATTAATAGATACAATAATAGAAAATAAATAATACTAAAGTGTATCAGCAAGCCTCTGATCTGGGCAAATCTGAATATGGTGTGAGCTATTGTTAAGATCATGTTTGCGCAAAAAGTTTTAACTTTTTGAATTTAAAATACAATAGCCACACCCCACAGGAAGTTAAACTGGAATGACATGAAAGGGAATTTAATTAATAGCAATTCAAATAAATTCCAACTTGGTCCACAAAAATCTATCTAAGTTTCGTTCTCACTGTCTGTAAAGTCTACAAACCTTCAAACTTTAAGCATGTTGCTTTACAAATGTTTCTAGTGAAAAAATACAGTTATATGAACTTAAATGCAATTTAACTCTACTATTTAATACTGCAACGAATGGACAGATGGACGGAACTGTAGGTACAGTAGGTGGATAAGTGGATGAATGGATGATGGGTACAGTGGATGGATGGATGGATGGATGGATGGATGGATGATGGGTACAGTGGATGGATGGATGGATGGATAGATGGATGGGTGAATGGATGGATGGGTACAGTGGATGGATGGATGGATGATAGGTAGAGTAGGTGGATAGGTACAGTAGGTGGATAAGTACAGTAGGTGGATGGGTGGATTGATGGATGATGGATGGTTGGATGGATGTATGGATGAACAGATGGATGGACGTATAATGGGTGAATGGGTGGGTGGATGATAGGTAGGTAGATAAGTAGAAGGATGGATGGATGGATGGATGGATGGGTATATGGATGGATGATAGGTACATTAGGTGGGTGGATGGATGGATGATGGATGGATGAGAGGTACAGTATGTGGATATGCAGATGGATGGATGATAGGTACAGTAGGTGGATTGATGGATGGATGGATGGATGGATAATGGGTAGGTGAATGGGTGGGTGGATGGATAGACAGGAAGGTAGATAAGTAGGTGGATAGGTAGGCTGGTGGATGGATGGCTGGATGGATAATAGGTTGGTAGATGGATGTATAATAGGTAGGTGGATGGGTGGATGGATAGATCTCCTAAACCTTAAGACACATTTGATTACTGGGGTCTTTTATAGTCTGAAAAGACTTCAGAATCTCCATTCAACCACCATTTAATCCCATTTCTGTCTTGGAAAAAATAGCAACATTAAAGAGATGTCATTTGTGATTTCTCTTTCCCACTTTCACAATAGTGCGAAACAGAATTGCCAAAATCCATTATCTTCTGGAGCTGCCTGTTCATAGAACGTGGGAGACTCAGAAAGCATTGTGTGGCCTGTGACGGCGTGCCAGCGCGGGCCATCTGTGAGAGAACCAGATTAGAGCAGCGTCACCGAGCTCTTAAGATCACTTCCATTTGTCAGTGCATCTCTCTTGGCTCGGGAGCACAGACCAGCCTGATTCGTCTCACCCCGTCTCCATATGCTCATGTGCGGACTCTCACTGCCACCACCGCTCACGCAGAGCAGGGGTCAAGCGGCTCCCGGCAGGGCCTCCCGCTCCACGCTGGCATTTCTCCATGAAGAGCAGAAAGAACTGCAATTCGTCATGCTGAGACGTGACTTTTGGGGGGTTTTTAGTGCTTGTTTCATGTACATGTCCGCAGGATAGGAAAATCCCAAATGAGATCTCGTTAACATCTCAATTGCTTCTCCTTGACAGCAGTGAGATTAAATCGACTGCAGATTAGCGTAGAATGTTTTTCAGTTACACAGTTCACCTGCAGCATGTGTCTCTTCCAGAGATTCAGAGGAGCTCTCGACAATATTTGACTATATTTCAATATTAATTCAAAAGCTATCAGACCAATTCACATTCATTTTCAACCCAGGCTGCGACAATTCCGCAGCAGTGTTGTTTTAGCATCACTGAAATACTATAGTTTTAATAAATATTTTGAATTAATTTTTTTTCATTTTATTTTATTTTATTTTATCTAACATTTATTTCATTTTAGTTAACGTTAACATAAAATTATGGTTTTAGTTTTAGTTAACTATAACAATCCTAGTCTACAGAATGATATGTTGCTTTTTTGCATGTTTTGAATAGCCCCAGAAAACATGTTCAGTTTTAGCCAAAACAGATGAACCTGAATCTGGCAATGTTTATTATGTTGGTTGTTGCACGTAATGCGGCAGTTTGGAAATTAAATGTTGAGTTGAGTTTAATGCATTATCTTTTTGAAAGTAATGTACATGTGAAAGCATATGAGAGATTTAAAAATTGCATTTGCTGAAGCAGCCGTGCCATTTTACCTTGTTTCTAAACGTCTTTGAACTCTATTATCATGACTCATGTTTAACGAACTTGTACCACATTGTTAGAGCAATGCTGTATCAGGTGCGCTACAGAGCAAGTTTACTACATCAGAACAGCCATACATATAGAGTTGTTTATGTGATGCAAATATCAAAATATATTCGTTTCAAATTATGCTTTAAATGATGTACTATGATAAAGTGTTTTGAGGTCATAACATAGTTTTGTGAGCCACTCAAAAGTAAACCTTTATTAACTTATAATCTGCCTCTGTAAACATAATTTGTGTGAAAAAGAACAAAAGTTGTTGGTGTTTTACTGTCTCTAGAGTTCATTTCAGCTTGAAACTGCAGTGAACTGTATGTATAGGTATGTTTTAAGCACGATTTTCCAGTGTGCCTAGTTTGTTCATTTTATTGCTCTGTACTTTTACTGTATGTCAACAATTGTCTCATTTGTTTCTACTCTGATTTCCCTGAAGAATAATCTTCTGAAACACTTGAAACTTCAATGACAGGCTTACTAGGAACCACATTAAATCATCTGAGTTACACGAAAGAGCAACTTCTGAGCAACAATGTTTCCTCTGGGTTGACACATAATAAGATACAACAAGATGACATCAATTTGTTGGCGTACATCTCATAACATCATCACTCCAATGATGCGATGCATTTTCACACACAAAACCATGAAAATGAAAACCTTTGATCCTAAACAGAGATACGATTGGCTGTCATGTCTAAATAAGAAAGTGTTATATCTGCAATTCAAAAGCACTCACTCAAACTGACTGTATGAAATCATGCATACAGATATCACAGGGCTCAACAACAGAGATTTTTCTCGGCTGACCCTGTCAAGCCACTGGTTCAGATTTTCACTCGCCCTGCCAACATTTTTACTGGCCCTGCGGCAGAAATGAAAAATAAAATAACACACATTTTTATACCTGGCAATTTCTGCATTTGCAGTCAGTTTCTAGCAAAAATTACTAAGCTGTGAGGATTTTTCATGGTAAAAAAGGTAACCGACTAACCGGCTTTTTACAGTGAAAACAGTAATATTGTGAAATATTATTACAATTTAAAATACCTGTTTTAGATTATAATATATTTTAAAATGTAATTTATTTCTGTGATGCAAAGCTGAATTTTCAGCACCATTACTCCAGTCTTCAGTGTCACATGATCCTTCAGAAATCATTCTAATATGCTGATTTGCTGCTCAATTTATCAATGTTGAAAATAGTAGTGCTGCTTAATATTTCAGTGGAATCTTTGATAGTTAATTTTTTCAAGGATTCTTTAATGAATCAAAAGTAAAAAAAAAAAAACAGCATTTATTTGAAATAGAAATTTTTACTTTACTGCCACTTTAATTAATTTAATGCATTCATTGATGAATATTCAATATCATTTATTTTTCTTTACAAAAATTATTCTTACTGACCCCTTACTGAACTTTTGAACAGTAGTGCATGTATCACATATAGCATGCATGTAATAGTAGAAAATATATATAGATATGCATTGATTTCATTTATATTACATCTAGTTATTTAGCAGACGCTTTTATCCAAAGCGACTTACAAATGAGGACAATGGAAGCAATCAAAAGTGCTATGACAAGTCTCAGTTAGCCCAACGCAGTACACGTAGCAAGATTTTTTTTTTAATTATATAATAAATAAAAAGAAAACAAATAGATAAAATAGAAAAAGAATAGAGAAAGTTAGTGTAAGAGGCCTTTTTTTTTTTTGAAGAGAACGAGTAGTTAGAAAATAAATGGAGAGCAAGTCTTAAAGGGTCAAATGTTTTTTTTAAATAAAAAGAAAACAAATAGATAAAATAGTATTAGAACAGAGACTGGTAGAGTTAGAGGGTCAAATAAAGATGAAAGAGATGTGTTTTTAGCCATTTCTTAAAGATGACTAAAGACTCAGCTGCTCGGATTGAGTTGGGCAAGTCATTCCACCAGGAGGGAACAGTTAATGTAAAAGTCTGTGAAAGTGATTTTGTGCTTCTTTGGGATGGCACAATAATGCACCATTCACTTGCAGAACGCAAGTTTCACTGGACTTTGACTTTGACGTACTAAATAGCTGTGTTTACACTGAAAATTCAGCACAAAAATACTGGATAATTACACTTCAATTTTACGTTTAGTATAGCATGAGATGCAACCAGGGAATTTTCAAGGCTTGAAAACACACACACGATGAACAAATGTAAAATGTAGTGAGAACGCAGCATGTCTGTGGTACTTACGCGGCGCAGGGCAGCACCCCGTCCCCTTCAGGTTCACAGGCCTGGCTTTCCTCCAGCTGAGGACACTCGAACCCTCCTCCGGTAGGAAGCAGCATCAGCTGTCTGCTGCGAGATCGAGTGCCCTGAGGGACACTGGGGTCTAAGCAGGTTTTTGAGCAGGAGCCCCACACGCTCCATTCACTGACTGCACAGTCTTTGGGCATCAGGCAGGACTGGTACGTCTCCGGCAGACTCCAGTGGGGACACTGGCTGATACAGGGCAAATGAGTAGAAGGACTGGTCAGTCAACATGACAAGATAACAATTTCACAGTTATCAAGAACATATTTCAGTGGAAGAAAAAAAAAACTCTTTAGGATTAATATTGTTTACTAAAACATTACTTGAAAGAAGATAAACATTAACTGAAATTATATATATCAAAAAAGTTTTTGCTTAGCTTAAGCTGAAGCATTAAATAAATCTAAATAAAAACTGTAGACCTATATATATTACAAAATCTTTAAATATATATATTACAAGAACTTTAAAATTAAAATGAGAACAGAAAATATAAAAATACAATATTTCAAAATAACAAATACTACAATAGTATATCAATGATGCTAAAAAAATGAAATGCTGAAAAATGAAATATTGGAAAAGAAATATATATTTTTTTATGAGAGATTTCTACCAAATTTAATGACATAAACATACAGGTGCATCTCAATAAATTAGAATGTCATGGAAAAGTTCATTTATTTCAGTAATTCAACTCAAATTGTGAAACTCGTGTATTAAATAAATTCAATGCACACAGACTGAAGTAGTTTAAGTCTTTGGTTCTTTTAATTGTGATGATTTTGGCTCACTTTTAACAAAAACCCACCAATTCAGTATCTCAGCAAATTAGAATACTTCATAAGACCAATAAAAAAAACATTTTTAGTGAATTGTTGGCCTTCTGGAAAGTATGTTCATTTACTGTATATGTACTCAAGACTTGGTAGGGGCTCCTTTTGCTTTAATTACTGCCTCAATTCGGCGTGGCATGGAGGTGATCCGTTTGTGGCACTGCTGAGGTGGTATGGAAGCCCAGGTTTATTTGACAGTGGCCTTCAGCTCATCTGCATTTTTTGGTCTTGTTTCTCATTTTCCTCTTGACAATACCCCATAGATTCTCTATGGGGTTCAGGTCTGGTGAGTTTGCTGGCCAGTCAAGCACACCAACACCATGGTCATTTAACCAACTTTTGGTGCTTTTGGCAGTGTGGGCAGGTACCAAATCCTGCTGGAAAATGAAATCAGCATCTTTAAAAAGCTGGTCAGCAGAAGGAAGCATGAAGTGCTCCAAAATTTCTTGGTAAACGGGTACAGTGACTTTGGTTTTCAAAAAACACAATGGACCAACACCAGCAGATGACTCTAGGACCTTGGTTTCCAAATGAAATACAAAACTTGCTCTCATCTGAAAACAGGACTTTGGACCACTGGGCAACAGTCCAGTTCTTCTTCTCCTTAGCCCAGGTAAGACACCTCTGACGTTGTCTGTGGTTCAGGAGTGGCTTTACAAGAGGAATACGACAACTGTAGCCAAATTCCTTGACACTTCTGTGTGTGGTGGCTCTTGATGCCTTGACCCCAGCCTCAGTCCATTCCTTGTGAAGTTCACCCAAATTCTTGAATCGAATTTGCTTGACAATCCTCATAAGGCTGCGGTTCTCTCGGTTGGTTGTGCATCTTTTTCTTCCACACTTTTTCCTTCCACTCAACTTTCTGTTAACATGCTCGGATACAGCACTCTGTGAACAGCCAGCTTCTTTGGCAATGAATGTTTGTGGCTTACCCTCCTTGTGAAGGGTGTCAATGATTGTCTTCTGGACAACTGTCAGATCAGTAGTCTTCCCCATGATTGTGTAGCCTAGTGAACCAAACTGAGAGACCATTTTGAAGGCTCAGGAAACCTTTGCAGGTGTTTTGAGTTGATTAGCTGATTGGCATGTCACCATATTCTAATTTTTTGAGATAGTGAATTGGTGGGTTTTTGTAAAATGTGAGCCAAAATCATCACAACTAAAAGAACCAAAGACTCAAACTACTTCAGTCTGTGTGCATTGAATTTATTTAATACACGAGTTTCACAATTTGAGTTGAATTACTGAAATAAATGAACTTTTCCACGACATTCTAATTCATTGAGATGCACCTGTATATTATAACATACAAATATCTTTAAAAAATATATATATAAATAATAATAATAATAATAATAATAATAATAATAATCATTAAATAACTTAAAGTAGTTTTTATTTATTAGTTTAATAAAAACAAATAAATTATATATGATAATTAAGTAAATATGATCAATACTTATTTTTATTTTCATCATTAAAATAAAATAAAATAAAATAAAATAAAATAAAATAAAATAAAATAAAATAAAATAAAAATAAAAATAAAAATAAAAATAAAAAATAAAATAAAAGTTCAGGGGTTCACTCTGCAGCAAAAACGAAAAATAAAATAACATATTTTATACCAGTCCATTTTAAAATAAAATAAAATAAAATAAAATAAAATAAAATAAAATAAAATAAAATAAAATAAAATAAAATAAAATAAAGCTCAGGGGTCCAACTAACAATTAAAAAGCAGTGAACAACTGATACCATCACTTTACAGTATCACCGCAGTATTTTGTCTTTTAATACTTTAATAACATGCTTTTGGTAACAAACTCAATTCGCAGCTGAACAACAGCTTTTGTAATTGTTTCAGTGGCCGGTAACTTAATGCTGAGCAGTGTGAATGCAGCAATTTCTCTTAGTTTCTTATTTTCTCTGTAGGCAATGCAGCTGACGAGCTATTACAGCTAATTACAGGCTGCTTCCTTTCCAGCGTAGCTTCATTTAGCAACCGCTCATTTAGGTGCCGTGGCTGCCAAACTCACCTCAGGGCAGCACGGACTCTTAAACACATAAACTTCAAAGCTGGCACTGTTTTCCACCCACTTTAAACCCAGATTAAGATGTCTCGAAACCATTTAAAAATCTGGCAACATAATGACACCATATTGCAGCACAATAACTCTTCCTGAGGTATAAAAACCTTAGTAACCGTAGGTAAACTGTATTTGGCAGAAATAGAGAGTATGCCAGTCTGTTGCGACTGTGTGCTATAAAATAAATGGGGCTATTATCAAAGCTGTGACTAGGGCTGGGCAAAATTAAATTAATTAACCAACCAACCCAAGGAAGAAAGATAAAAAGAAGTTACAAAATTGTCACCTTAATAGTACAAATTAGCACCATTTGAAAGTATATTGGCCCATTGACAGTTTTGTATTTTTTTTTTCAGAGTGTTCATTTATATTATTCACCAGTGTAACTAGGCATACCTGAAATCAATGACAATATATTTAAAAATATTTATATATAATATTTTAAAAATATATTTAATATTTAACTTTTTTTAAATATATAAAAAATGTAAATATATATATATAAAAAAAAAATTTTTTAAAAAGTATTTAAAATAATATGTTTAAATAGATTTTAAAATATATTTATAGTTTAAAACTTCTGTTGTAATATAAGAAATCAGAGGCTTACAATCTGATATTTTTTAATGGATTTTTTTTATGGAATTTATTTATTTATTTAGAGAATTAATATTAACATTAACATTAACTTTATGGTATTTATTAAATGATAAATATCATTAACTTTTGGACAAATGGAACTGATTAATGGAAATAAATCAAACATATCAACTCTCAATGCCATTTTTGCTAAAAGAAGTATAAATTAAACATGAAAAAATGTTTCCAAAATTTCCATAATGTGATGTATTTAACAGGATATTCAACCAAAAAAAAAAAAAAAAAATAGGGCAGATTTGACTTTTCCTGAGTGTCAAATTGGTTTCAAGCGGTGCTGTTCTGCTGAAATATGCTTTGCTGCGTCTCAAACTTCTCAATATTACTAACATGCATTGTTTTTATGCATTGTGTTGCACATTTTTTGGTGAGCTGTTGTTTACAGCTTGTTGATGGAATGAGGACACCATCATTTCCATTTAAATGAGAATGATGTTTCTCCTTTAATGTAAGAATAACTCAATTGTGGGACTTCAGGAGAGCCTCAGTGCGGCAACAGGAGCATTATGAAGAAGTCCATCAAATCCTGTATAAAATTAGCAGGAAATACTCAATTAAACAATGCTATTGTATGCATAAGGTATATGATTTACAGTCTTTGGTTTTCGAGAGGTTGTGTAAAGCCACAGACACAAAGAACTAGTAACAGAAGAGACGTCTGGCAAAATATCACCAAGAACTGCTGGGTTTACTATACCGACAAAAGCAAAGTAATGAAACAGAATAAGAATGGTGTGAATGGTTTGTTTGTGAGGGTCTACTGGCTGATCACAGAAAAAGAGCTTCAGAATAATTTTTTTTCCACTTTCTTGAATAAGCAAAATAGCTATGAATATTTCAGGAACAAAGAGAAACAATTAAACGATTAATTTTTATTTTCCTGGAGGTATGACATCTGTTTTTGCAATTCCATTTAAATATATATATATATATATATTACTGTTCAAAAGTTTTGTGTCAGTAAGATTTTTTTTTCTTTTAAAGAAATTAATAGGTTGCTACCTGGTCTCATAACGAAAACGTATCACTCTAAAAAAATATGGTTCTTTAAAGGTTCTTTATGCAGTAATGGTTCTATTTAGAACCATGGCATTCTGAAGAACCCTTTTATGCCAAAATGGTTCTTTGTTAGAGTTTAGGGTTCTTTGTTCCTGCCTTTTGTTTTTCAAACCTGTAACTGTCAAAGCACTTCATTACTGATTTTCTGGAGTTCAGTGATCCAACTACACAGACTTTCAACACACTCTCAACAGGTAAATGATTTCATTCCTAAATTTAAATACAAATTTAACTTTAAAATTGTAACCGGTTTCCAAACAAACATGTTCTTATCTTTTTTTTTTATTAGTTTTTGGTCACATATAGCCTAAGTGTGTGCAGCTCTGCTAAGCTTTGGAAACTTCTCTCCTCCACAAAGTAAGTAAAAGAGACAATCAATTTATAATTCATATTGTTAGACTTTTTAAATTATTACTTGGATTTATGTATAAACATACCCAGTCACAAAAAAAAAAAAAATATTAAAACTATCCCATGACTTTTTATCACTTTTTTCTTTTAAGAGTGTGAAGGGCTCACATACTGTCCATTTTTGCTTTTGGCCTTCATAAACAATTATTTTTACATAAACACATGGACACACTGTAACTCTAAACTCAATTGTGTATTTCAGCTGTATCACATCCTACAACCTCATCATCTGCAGAGAAAAAATCACCACTTAATCACACCAAAATAATGGACTCATATTGATTGGAATGTGATTGTTTCACTGAAACTTGGATTTCATCACATCTATTTTTTTGTTCTTATTTTGTGTTTTACTTCTTTATGTATTTATTCATGTTCATTGTCAATTGTCATTCATTAATGTATTCAGCTAATAACTGTTGTTGTGAGCTCTGCCAACTTTGCATGTCAATAAAAACATACTTAATTCACACAACATGCTGCTGTTGTGGTTATTGTTATTGTTGTTTTAATGTGAAACCCTAACCGAGGCTACTCTCTAAGATGCATCATTACTGATTTTTTGGAGCTCAGCCATCCAACTACACAGACTGTCAACACTCTCAACAGGTAAATAATTTCTTTCTTAAAATGTCTATAAATTATAACTTTCAAATGCTAATTGGTTTTTCTATGTCTTTTCGCTTTTTAGTTTAAGAGAACATGTATGTGTGACCAGCTCTATTCAGTTAAGGATATTCTCCTCTTCTTCACTAAGTAAGTAACAAAGATATTGAATTTATGATCCATTTTGTTAGATATTTTTATTACTAGGGTTTATACATAAACATACCCAGCTATCCCATGACTTTATATTACTTTTTCCTTTTAACATTGTGAAGTGTTCACATACTACTTTTGTCTTTCATAAACAATTGTTTTCACATAAACAAATGAAAGGAGACACATTGTATATCTAAACTCAATTGTGCATTTCAGATGCTACAACCTCATCATCTGCAGAGAGAAACTGCCATTCAATCACGCCAAATTACAGATAATGATTAACTTAAAGGCATCATAGAGGATTGTGAAGATATTTTACTGGAGCTTGGTCTTCAATACATTATTTTATGTTCTATTTTGTTTTACTTTTTTAAGCATTTATTTATGTTCAATGTACATCGTCATTCATTAATGTATTAATAACTGTTGTTAGAACACTGTCATTTTTGCTACAATTTCATGTCATTAAAAAAAATAAAATTGACACGTTGTTGTTGTTGATTTTATATAAAACCCTAATAGACACTTATATTATAAGATATCAAAAGTATATTATAAGATATAAGATAGGTAAGATAGATTATAAGACCAGGCAGATAGAGGGGTAAAAAAAACTATATTAATAAATAATATATACAAATAATACTAATATTAATGAAAAACTATCATTAAAAAGGTTATTTATAACACCATTAAGGTCCTATATAGCATTTTCAAAGCATGGTCCTGTATGGAACCCTATAAAAAAGGTTCTATTTAGCACTAAAAAGGGTTCTGCTATTGTTACAAGCCGAAGAACCCTTTTCTGGTACTGTTTGGAACCATTTTTCTTAAGAGTGTGCCTCTGATGCAAAATATGCACCAATAAGTACATACCACTGCAGTTTCCAACAGAAATGAACACTAGAGGCGGTAAAACAGTGAGCACTTGTAATCGTTTTCGTACACAATTATGATTACAGCTCCATATGTTTCACTTTCTGGACATAAGCTTGCATGGTAGCTCAGCCGCACAGAATTGGACTTAGGATGCAGAATCCTTGGGTACAAATCCTGTCAAATACATGACTCATATTGAAAAAACTGAAAGATGAGAGATCAAAAAACAAGCTGAAACGGCATGCTTGCGATTGCATTTTTACGTCACATTCGCTTTAGTTCATACTATCAGGTAGGTTTAAGTGTAGTGCAGATGATACGTTATTTTAAAATGTCACAGAGCATTAGAGTTATAGCACCACTCAACAGAAATTTCAAGTCAGAACTGCAGGGACAGCTACAAAACTAACATCACATAAAACGTTGTACGTTTATCTGTTCCGGAGAAAAAAAACGAACACTCTTTTAGCACCACCCAGTGGACATTTCACATTGAATATGTCACGAAACGCACACGGCGGTATATATTTTGCGTCTTCCGAAAAAGTTCCCAGAGGTATTTTTTCATCATGAGACCAGGTTGACAATCTTATTTAGCAAGAATGTATTAAATTGCAAAAAAGTGACATTTATAATGTTAGAAAAGTTTTCAAATAAACACTGTTCTTTTAAACTTTTAAAATCCAAAAAATATAATATCATGGTTTCCACAAAAATAGCAAGCAAAACAACCGTTTTCAACACTGATAATAATAAAATGTTTCTTGAGCAGCAAATCAGCATATTATAATGATTTCTGAAGGATCATGTGACACCAAAAACTGAAAATTCAGCTGTGCATTACAGAAATAAATTACATTTTACAATATATTCAAATAGAAAACATCTGTTTTAAATTATAATAATATTTAATGTTTTTACTTAATTTTTAATAAAAATAAATGCAGCCTTGATGAGCATAAATGACTTTAAAAGGTTTAAAAAATTATCCCTAAATTTTGAATAGTTTAACAGTACATGTGACTTTGTATATTAAGTGTGACTTTGCTGGAATCCTTTAACCTTGATTTCGGCTATTCAACTGTTTCCATAAACTTAACTTTACCTGCAGATTCCTTAGGCTGAAATGCTCTGAATGTTTTCCTTTCAACTGTTCCTATGTTCCTGAGCTCGAACGAATATCAAAGGCCAAACACTGTACGCCTGAGATACACAGACTATAAGGCTGCGCCAAAACTTTTTAAGTAACTACAAAACTCTTGAACATTTAATACTCGGTGGAAAGTGCTGGCACAGATTCCTGCCGTCGCCGTGTCACACAATCTGCTGCTGGGGAATATCCAGTTGTCATTTCTACAGTTGAAAATAGACATCAAGCGTGGGAGTGCTTTGACAGCACAGTGGAGACCCAGACGAGTCACGCAGCCGTCATCCTCTTACTGTCAGCGGCTGACGGAGTGCAGAAATACGCCGGAATCCCTAGTTTTCAGACTCATTTAACCGCTATTAGTCTGACAACCATTAGCGCTATAACAAAAGAAAGGCGGCTCAGGAGAAAGTAATGCATAATAGAGTCTCTTTTAATGCAAACATAAAAATGACCACTGTTTTTGAATATTAATGGACATACTGTAGATTGAGAAAGCCTCAAGTATAATATAAGCATGTTTAAGTTAAAACTGCTCATCCTTAGTATGACAAACTTTTATGTGAGGGTAATATTTTTGACAAGTAATATTTTTTTACACTTTGAATACATGAGAGTGTGCACATCAAATAATCATGTATTTATTATTTCTAAAATTCTATTAAAATAAAACAAGGTAAACATATTTGGCAAGTGGCAATTAATAAATGATTAATAAAGATTACTAATAATTAATTAATATTAATTAATATTGATTCATATAGTCACACCACAATATAAAATATAAAATTAATTTTAAAAAAATATAAAAAATAAATATCAGTAATTCAGATATTACAAACATGCATCCGAATCGCTATACAAATTGCACTATACAAATTTAAAGTATTTAACAATATATAAATAGGACTTACAGTATTTAACAATTAATAAATAAGACAAAAATTAATCTAGTCTTTGACCCATGAACAAAAATGAGGCTGTTAAGTTGTTTATGATGAAACATTAAAAAAAAAAAAATCCAGAAACACGTTTTGTGAAAATGAGTTACTTGGTAATACAGTACACTGATGAACAGATCAATTTTCAAGCCCTCACAACCTCATTTTTATTTATGTCAAATGAATATGATTCTAATGGGAAAAGTCACTAACCTGAGTGACACCGTGCTTCCATTTCGATGCACACACACCACTTGTCGAGACCGGTAGCCTATTTCCATATTCCAGAGGTCGTCCTCTAGCCGATTCAGCCTGTTGCGGTTCCTTTTGCTCTTAATGAGCTCACGCATCTCCGGGTCACGGGTCCCTTTCCTCTCTTTGCCTTTCCGCCGGCGGGCTTGGCGGGCGGTGCGCGAGGGGGCGGCAGAGGAGGTCGGAGGTGGCGGTAAAGAAGGCATCTTGCACTCGCTCCATCCGCCCACTTTCAGACTGAACACGGTCTCTCTGCCCTCGCAGGCCCTCGGCACGCACGTCTGGAACTCCGTCAGATTGGGGCAAGGAAGCCCACCGAAAAGCGGGGGCGCCACAACGGAGCGGATGCGGTTTTGCAGGCCCAGCCCGCAGGTCTTGGAGCACGTGGTCCATGGGGTGAACTCGGTCACCACACAGTCTTGAGGGCAAGGAATCAAACAGGCCTGTTCCTGCCGGGGTTTGGGCTCTAAGTACTCACAGATGGCATCGTCCGCAGCTGAGCCATCCGCCTTGAGCACACAGTTCACCTCCCGCGTCTGGATGCCCTCTTCGCCCTGCAGGCAAACGCCCGTGCGGCCCGTCCGCAGCGATATGGGAACGCACTGGTTCCACGCGCCCAGCCGCCAGTCGTACAGGTCCTTGTGCCAGTCGCAGACGCGGAAGCAGCTCTGTTGGTTGGCCGGCCGTGTGGACTGAAGGCAGTTGGTGTGAAGGGTGGTCCAGCCTTCCACATGAGCGCACCACACCGCCCGACTCTGACTGCCTCCTGGACCGCACTCGCTGCCCATACATCTGCCCCACGGACCTGGGAAAAACACACGACTTAGTGCAAAGTACCAGAGGAAATACAACATCATGATGCTGCCTAATAAGATACTTTTAGAAGTTAAAGCCATGATGCACTGTGAAGCTTATTTAATATATTAGATAGATTAGACAGAACAATAGATAGAGATAGAATGATAGACGCAGACAGAACGACAGAATAGCAGATACTGACAAAATGATAGAATGATAGATAGAATGACAGATAGATAAAAAGAATGATAGACAGAATGATAGATAGAACAATAGATAGAATGACAGATAGAACGAAAGATAGATAGAATGATAGAATGATAGATAGAACGATAGATAGATAGATAGATAGATAGATAGATAGATAGATAGATAGATAGATAGATAGACAGACAGTTAGAACAATAAAAACAGGAATATTGTGAAATATTATTATATAATTAAAAATAGATGTGTTCTATTTGATTATATTTTAAAATGTAATTATTCCAGTAATGCAAAGCTGAATTCATTACTCCAGCATCATTCAGTCTTTAGTGTCAGATGATCCTTCAGAAATCATTGTTATTCTTATTATCAATGTTGAAAAGTGTTGTCCTGCTATATATTTTTGTGGAAATCATTATTCTTTTTCAAAGGCACAGTATGTATGTACAGTGCCTTGCAAACGTATTTAAACCCCTTCATTTTTTTCATGTTTTGTTGTTACAGCCTTATGTTAAACTGCTTTAAATTACTTTTTCCCCCACATCAGTCTACACTCCATACACCATAATGACAAAGCAAATAATAGGTTTTTAACATCTTTTCAAATTTATTAAAAATAAAAAACTTAAATGATTCCATTGCATAAGTATTCATACCCTTATCTGGGAGAGCTGAAATTTAGCTCAGGAGCATTCATTTTGCTTGTAAATGTTACCAGACTTTGAGTGAAGCTAACCTGTGGCAAATTGAATTGAATAGGTATGATTTAGAAAGACACATGTCTTAATAAAAGGTCTAACAGCTGAAAATGCATATTAGAGCAAAGACCGAGCCCTGAGGTAAAAAAAAAAAAAAAAAAAAAAATGCCTGTAGAGCTCAGAGACAGGATTGCATCAAACCACACACCTGGGGAAGAGTTCAGAAAAAAATCTGTTGCATTGAAGGTTCACAGACGCATGTAGCCTCCGTTATCCATAATGGAAGACGTTTGGAACAACCAGGACTCTACATAGAGCTGGCCTCCTGGCCAAACTGAGCAATTGATGGAGAATGGCTTTGGTTAGAGTGGTGACCAAGAAGCTGATGGTCACTCTAGTTGAGCTCCATGATCATATGTGGAGACAGGAGAAACCTACAGAAGGACAAACATCACTGCAACACTCCACCAGTCTGTGCTTTATGCTGGTGTGGCCAGATGCAATCCCCTCCTCAGCGAAGACACATGGAAACACACTTGGAATTTGCAAAAAAGCACCTAAAGGAACCTCAGACTGTGAGAAACAAGATTCTCTGGTCTGATTAACCTCAATTCCAAGCACCATGTTTGAAGGAAACCAGGCACTGCTCAACACCTGCAGAGTACCATCCCAAAAGTAAAGTGTGCTGGTAGCAGCCTCATGCTGTGGGGCTGTTTTTCAGCGGCAGGGACTGAGGGACTCATCAGAGTAGAAGAAAAGCTCAGTGCACCAAAATATTGAGATAGCCTTAATGAAAATCCAGTCCAGAGCATTCAGAACCTCAGAATGGACAGAAGGTTCACCTTCCAACAGGACAATGACCCTAAGCACACAGCAAGAGTGGCTTATAGACAACTCTGTGAATGTCCTTGAGTGGCCCAGCCAGAGCCTGAGCTTGAACCCAATCAAATATTTCTGGAGAAACCTGAAAATGTGTGTCTGCCCCCATCCAACCTGACAGAGCTTGAGAGGCGAAGAGATGAGGAGAAGAATGGCAGAAAATTGCCAAATGCTGATGTGCAAAGCTTGTCGCATCATACCCAAAAATACTTGAGGCTGTAAAGGTGCTTCAACTAAGTACTGAGTTAAGGGTTTGAATACTTATGCAATGTACTTATTTCAGTTTTTTTTTTTAATATACATTTACAAAGTTGTGACAGTTCTGTTTTTGCTTTGTCATTATGGTGTATGAAGTGTATATTGATGTGGAAAAAAGTAATTTAAAGCAGTTTAACATAAGGCTGCAACATAAAACGTGAAAAAAAAAGAAGGGGTTTGAATACTTTTGCAAGGCACTGTATGTATGTATGTATGTATGTATGTATGTATGTATTTATTTATTTATGTATGTATGCATGTTGCAGCATTATAAATTACTTAACTGTCACTTCTGATCAATTTAGTGTGTCCTTGCTGAATAAAACTATTAATTTCTTTAAAACTAATTTTACTGACCTCTATGGAAACTTGTTTATGCCACAATGAAAAAAAATGTAATTGTGACTTCAGCTCACACTTCTGAGTTTGTCCTCGCAATTTTGAGTTTATATCTCTTAATTCTGACTCTTTTTCTCAGAAATATGAGAAATAAACTCAGAATTATGAAATAAAACATCACAATTACCTTATTTATTTATTTATTTATTTTTTCATTATAGAAACAAGCTTACATGGATCCCAAACTTACATAATTAAATTTGAAATTAAAGATTTAAATTAAAATAAATAAATACCTAAATAATTTTAATTTTAAAATGACTAATATTTTATACACTATATTTGTGTGTGCTATAATTTTTAAGCTAATTAAATCGCAGCATGTGAATGCCAAACTCTTTTGTGAAGTGCTATTTGTGAGTTCCAAATCATTCTCTTATGAGACACCAAACCCAGTTTGGATGCTGCCTTAGAAGGCAGCTGTCTTTGCAGACAACAGGCAGCAAACCGGCCTACTAAGTGCTGGAACGGAGCCACGGTGTCAGGTTTACACACTATGAAATCTGAATAGGTTCACTTTTGTACCTAACTGATCCTTAAGGTGATAATCTGAGTGTTGGCCTAATTAACTATTTGGCTGTGAAGCAATTAGGCAGTCAAAACGAGTTAATCACCGCTCAGTACCTGCTGCCTTGTACTACTGGCAGCATCAAACTATAAATAGAGAATGGGAACAGAAGAAGCAACAAGAACCTCATGGGCTCTAATTTTGGGATCACGTCAAATGCAACAATTATTGCCAAACATACTAAACAGAGTATGAATAAATGCTTAACATTAGGCAAAATAGGACCAATGACTTGCAAAACAGGCTACAAAACTGCTATGTATTCTTGCATTTCATTTATTATTACCGCAATAAAAACGGGTAATTAGTCACAACTGTCATAAAAAGGAATAAGATGTTAAATGAATTTATTGAAGATAATTCTCTAATAAATAACATTTTATTTAAAAGGTTATACATTAGATAATTATCTTTTCAAAAGGTTAATCTATAGTAATTTGTTATCAACTTAAAAATACAACTTGAAAATTCCAATTTGATTTTTGACTATTTATTTTATTTAACCTTAATTTAAGAAAACAGCTAAGAACTTATCTATCAGTAAAAATAGTTTTGTCTTTTAGTGAGTTTCTGAATAATCACTGTTTTTTTTTCCACAATGATTCTCTTTATTTTATCATGGTAACCGCAGTTGGGGGAAGAAAAAAAAAAAAAAAAAAAAAACTCAGTCACTGCAATTAAAGGGTCATTAAATTCATTTCACCTCTTATTCCTTTTTATGACAGTTGTGACTAATTACCAGTTTTACTGCGGTAATAACAAATGAAATGCAAGCATACATAGCATATTTTACAGGCTCAAGACACAGTGGTTTAACAAAAGCAGCTTAAATCAAGGATCCAGCAAGCGCAGACAGCAAAGCATGACAAATAGAGATCTGTCAAGACAACAAGGACTGTGATTGTGCTTCAGGGGCTCAATCTCACAGCTGCATTAGAAAATGAGGCTTTATTATCATTAATTGTCACTGTATTACATTAGCTGTGTCACCATAACCGAGTTTCCATCTCACATTCCCCACATTCAGCACCTCCTGCATGATAAATAGTCGTCCATGTAATGAGGCTAAATAATAATCCATCTCAGAAGGTTCTTCCTGCAAACGAGGCCCATTGAGCCTCATCGTGTAAAACAAGAACACAGGAAATGGAGTTTTTGTAAAACATAGTATAAAACGTATTCGACAAGATTTCTACATTGCATTTGGTGGTTGCTGCAATGATGGTGGTTTTTTACTGACCCAAGTCAGTTATTCTGGTCCTTTGTTTTTGTGTTTTTTTTATTTTTTTTATTTTTGTATCTTTTTTCCAGTTTTAACACAAAACTAACAAAGGTAATAGCACATCTCCTTAACATAATTTGAAGCATCATTAGTTTCCATTTCAAAAATAATAATGGGAGGAAAAAAGAAGAGTGGCTTCACAAACAGAACTAATAACATTATATCATAAGACCAATTGACCAACCACTCATTCCATCCACTCACTAGTTCTAATTAATATCATTTGATGAAGAGGGTGGGCGGCCAGGCTGTGTTTACCCTGCAGATCACTGTGTTTCATTACGGCTTTGAAAGGCAAAGATAATGTCACAACAGTGATGCTATTGTTAACTAAAAATAAAAATAAATAAAGCTGAAAGAGAAGCCGATTAGTCACCAGAAGAGATAGACGGCAGCGCGTAAGTGTTGTAAAACTTGTTCGTAGATCTGTTGTTTAAATTATTTACTTGCTGCTAGGAAGGAATGCTTCGTTTCCTACCTATTTCTATTCTGCATTTTCGTTGAGGTTTATATTTTTGATTGCACTTACTGGTAATTATAATAATTTGCGCCTCGGCTAAGAAGGAGCCTGTGTCATTTGCATTGCTCCTTGTGCTAAGTGTTAGTTTCGTCTTGAGCTATTTGCACTCCTTTTGGCTATTGGCTGGGCTAATCAGAAGCCGGCCACAGCGGTTTTCACTCTAGTCTGTTAGACTGTGTATTTATTTGATGTCCGAGCGCTGACGCGGAAGTGTCTGCAGAAGTGATCAGCCGTCGTTTTCAGCCTCCTTGTGTAAAGACGGATGACTTTTTCCTGCGCAACTTTAACCGAGCAACGACACCGAGCAACACTTAAGTATAATTTCTATCTTCCCTCACACACTCTCCTTTCCTGTCCTCTTTCCTTCCACCTCTATCATGTGTTTCCAAACCATTCAGGTTGTCTCTCAACCACGCTCTAACATCACACGCAGACGGCAACATAATCCTGCTAACCCGCGCCCTATCTCTACATCTTCTACTACACCTCTTTCTTTCTCTGTGGGTCTCTGGAATTGTCAGTCAGCTGTCAACAAAGCTAAGTTCATTTCTGCTTTTTCTTTACAATCCACACTCAGCATCTTGGGCTTGACTGAGACCTGGATTCGTCCAGAAGACTCAGCAACCCCAGCTGCACTCTCTAACAATTTCTCTTTCTCTCACACGCCACGTCAAGTTGGCCGGGGTGGGGGTAATGGGCTGCTCATTTCAAACAATTGGACATACTCAACCCACTCTCCCCTATGCAATTACAACTCATTTGAATCTCATGCGATTACTGTAACAGCTCCTATAAAACTCCAGATTGTGGTAATTTACCGTCCCCCTGGCCAAACTCTAGCCACCTTCCTAGAGGAGCTGGACGGGCTGCTGTCCTCTTTCATGGAGGGTGGCACTCCACTCTTAGTCTTTGGCGATTTCAACATTCATCTAGACAAGCCTTATGCTACAGATTTCCATTCACTCCTAGCTTCATTTGATCTCAAACGCCTTACCACTTCTAGCACGCACAAATCAGGCAACCAACTTGATTTAATTTGTACACGCAATTGTACTGCAGATAACAGTCTGGTACAACCACTACATATCTCTGACCATTTCTTCATTTCATTTACATTACTTTTTGCTACCCGTGTGCCATCAACCCCCTTACCGGTTACTTTTAGACGAAACCTACGCTCCCTTTCTCCCTCCCATCTTTCCTCTGTAGTATCCTCCTCTCTTCCCTCACCTACCCATTTCTCATCTCTGGATGTGAATGCAGCTACTGACATTCTAT
Organism: Spinibarbus caldwelli; assembly: GCA_039654775.1. Taxonomy (NCBI): domain Eukaryota; kingdom Metazoa; phylum Chordata; class Actinopteri; order Cypriniformes; family Cyprinidae; genus Spinibarbus; species Spinibarbus caldwelli. Next base: position 31,078,397 of record CM077227.1, on the reverse strand, counting down.
GCTCTACCTTAACCTCTTGTCTAGACGACATTTGTCCTCACTCCTCCAGGCCAGCACGGGCTGACCCTTCTAACCCCTGGTTATCTGATGTTCTTCATGAGCACCGAACCAAACTCAAAGCGGCAGAGAGAAAATGGCGCAAATCAAATGATCCGTTGGACCTGAGTAGGTATCAGTCTTTGCTCTCATCTTTCTCTGCTGAAGTCCACACTGCCAAATCCTCACATTTCCACAACAAGATCAACAGCGCTCCAGACATGTGTAATCTCTTCAGAACATTTAATTCTCTCCTCTGTCCCCCTCCACCACCTCCCACCACTTCTTTAACAGCTGATGACTTTGCCACTTTTTTACAGGCAAAACTAGAACAATCAGTAGTCAGTTCTCACCTCCACACACACACGACCTCCAACCAACCACATCCACTGCTGAAACTCCCATCTTCTCCTTCTGTCCCCTCAATGAGGCGGTAGTATCCAAACTTCTCCTCTCCAGCCATCCTACAACATGTCCTCTAGACCCAATCCCTTCACACCTTCTCCAAGCAATCTCTCCCACACTCTTACCAGCACTCACACACATCAACACATCTCTCCTCACAGGCATTTTCCCCACTGCATTCAAGCAGGCTCGGGTAACCCCACTGCTCAAAAAACCTACATTAAACACTTCTCTTATAGAAAACTACAGACCTGTCTCTCTCCTTCCATTCATAGCGAAAACACTTGAACGAGTTGTCTTCAACCAGGTCTCATTGTTTCTTTCACAGAACAACAAACTGGATGCTAAACAGTCAGGTTTCAGGAGTGGCCATTCAACTGAGACTGCGCTACTCTCAGTCACTGAAGCTCTGCGAATTGCAAAAACACACTCCAAATCATCAGTCCTCGTTCTGCTGGATCTATCTGCCGCTTTTGACACTGTTAATCGTCAGATCCTCCTGTCTACCCTCTCATCTCTGGGCATCACTGGGATTCCACTTTGCTGGTTTGAATCCTATCTCACTGGTAGGTCTTTCAGGGTGGCCTGGGGAGGGGAGGTATCCAAAGCACATCAGCTGGTCACTGGGGTTCCTCAGGGATCGGTTCTTGGACCCCTCCTCTTCTCCACATACACTACATCACTGGGTCCCATCATACAGGCACTTGGCTTCTCCTACCATTGCTACGCTGATGACACACAGCTCTATCTCTCTTTTCAACCAGATGATCCAACGGTAGCTGCATGGATATCAGGCTGCCTGGCGGACATCTCGGCATGGATGAAAGAACATCACCTACAGCTCAACCTGGCAAAGACTGAGCTTCTTGTCTTCCCTGCCACTCCAACTCTACAGCATGACTTCATGATTCAATCAGGTTCATCAACAATTACCCCATCAACTTCGGTCAGAAATCTTGGTGTAATCTTTGATGACCAGTTGACCTTCAAAGAGCACATTGCAAAGACTGCTCGACTACACAACATCAGAAAGATCAGGCCCTTTCTGACAGAGCATGCTGCACAACTTCTTGTCCAGGCTCTTGTCATTTCTAGGCTGGACTACTGCAATGCTCTTCTGGCTGGACTTCCATCAAACACAATCAAACCTCTACAAATGATTCAGAATGCAGCGGCATGACTGGTCTTCAATGAGCCCAAAAGTGCCCATGTTACACTTCTCTTTATCTCCTTGCACTGGCTACCAGTTGCAGCTCGCATCAAGTTCGAGACACTGATGCTTGCATATAGAACAATCACAGGCTCAGCACCCGCCTACTTCCACTCACTATTACGAATCTACACCCCCTCCAGAAGTCTGAGATCTGCTAGTGAGTGATGCCTCGTGGTACCATCACAGAGAGGCTCAAAATCACTCTCCAGAACATTCTCATTCACCATTCATGGCTGGTGGAATGATCTTCCCACCCCTATCCGGAATGATGGATCCCTATCAATCTTCAAGCAACAACTGAAACCTCATCTCTTTCAGCACTACTTGACTTCATCCTAAACTTTATAAAAAAAATAAAAATAAAAATAAAAAAAACTTTCTTTCTCTTTATTTATTCCTTCCCTTGCTAGCTTGTACTTATTTGAACAATGCCTGAGACTTCTTGTTACGAGCACTTCCTCTGTCTGATTGCTTCTTCAAGATGAATCGCTTTATGTATTCCCAAATCGTAAGTCGCTTTGGATAAAAGCGTCTGCAAAATTACTAACTGTAAATGTAAATGAAATAAAACTTGAAAAGAACCTGAAATAAAAAATTAAAATTGACTGTTTTTAGTACTTATAAAGCACATATTATTGCCTTATTCTGCATGACCATATTATAGATCCATTATCCCATTTCTTAACAACTACCTTACTAACTATTAACAAGCAGCAAATTAGGAGTTTATTGAGGCAGAAGTTAGTTAGTTAGTTAGTGTAGTAGTTAATAGTGAGAATTTGTCCCTAAACTAAAGTTAGACTACAATAACATTGCTTCTCAACAACTTTGTCTCAGATGCCTAACTAGACAGCATTTTAAGGATCATATGCACACGCCTGAAACAAACAGTAGACACTAGGCACACACTTCAAAGAAACATTGATTTGGCCATATTCTAAAACATTTGAGGGTAAAGAGGGTTTGGAGTTGACAGAAATGCATTTAACACTGAAAACAGTTCAGTGTAATTAAAACGAAACATTTCATTCAATATTAGTGTCACTCTATAGAGCACAACAGGGTTCTGGTGGTATAAGTCCCACTTATTTTCTCCATAGAGAAATTACCAATAGGATCTAAACTTTTCAAGAAATACCAATCACAAGCTCTGAGGTCATTTACCAGTTCTGTATGAAGAAAAATTAAAACTGAGCAGTCACTGTCTATTGCAATCCACTGCGAGATGAGTTTCTCAGAGTGCTATTTGTACAACATCTGAAGCTCCTTTATTCATGTAGAGCGTTTCAAATCAGTCACTTTGCAGTTCCACTGTAGTTAGGATGCTGTCTTAGAAGGCAGCTGTCTGTGTAGGCACCAAACGTGAAGGTAGCTCACTAGAAAGAGAACTACAGTGGTGTCTGCCGAGTCAAAATAAACATATATTATAATTTAATGCAAATAAGCAAATACTGTTCCAGAGAGACATATCACAGCATACATTTCTTCATTTATGTCACAGACTTAATGACTGCGTGATGTGCTTCCTCCAACGGTGGGAGGGAGCAGAACTGCTGTCGCTTCCCAAGGCTAATCGTCTTTGGGAAAAGCAAGAATAAACACAATCCCTACACAATGGCTTCACCAAAAACAACAAAAGATTTCACTTTTATGTCTTCAGACTCCCCCACAGGTTTATAAAGAGGATTTCGAGACTGTGGTGGTCTATGAACGTGAAGAGCTGTGACATGAAAAGCTCCCAAAATATGCAAAATTAAAGGTGCAGTAGGCTGTTTTTTAAAATAGCAGGCATGAAATGTTTGTATTACCTGAAATAGGTGTCTTGAGGAATTACACCTTGAGTTTAGACTCCACAAACCTTAAAAAACTGTATTTAAAAAAAAAGGGTATTTAAAAGCAAAGTATTTTTTGTGTCACTATAATGGAACATCAAACGATTTTAAAAATTAAATTCTAAATATATTTCCTTTAATCTTCCTTGAATTTCCAGAGAAACAACTCATTTGTGATATATAGCAGTACCATGATGTAATATTTTGGTGATACTTCCATCTGCCCACACTGGGGTCATTGTGAAAGGATCAGGCCTGCAGCGGGTCAGGATTGATCAGTATCTCACACATCATTATCTCCTGTGCTCAGAGGAGACGCCAGCTGTCATGATAAAAGGTAATTCTGGCTGACAAAGTGCTGGTCCATCAGCGTCTGACAGGTGTGTGGGAAACAGCGTGCAGACAATTCAGACTGTCAGTCAAACGGACCCACAGTCCAGTTCATAGAGAGAAGCATTTGATGAAAATACATGACCGCTTTTACCATTAACAACATGCATGTGATGTATTAGAGATAGATGGGTTAGGGATGAAAAACAACAAAATAACCTTGATTTAATGGTGCTGCAAATGTAATGGTGCACAAAAGAGGCATAGAAGAGTGGCTTGCTCTTTTTTAGCCAATAAGAAACACTCTCTGTCTGTCAATCATTGTAGTGTTTGGGTTTGAGAAGGCTGGGTTTTAAAGAGAATGCACATGAAATGGTTAGAATCACTTGCAGCACCATTAATATAATTAATGTTTCAGCAATTTAAGCAAGAGCAGAAGTTGCTGGGATGCAACAAGCATGTCTGGTTAATAATCTACTGCACCAATGGAGACCAAAAAATTAGCTCTCTTTAATGTCTCAAACACCAAAGAGAAGAAGTTGGGAGCAAATGGAGACAAAATATATGAAAAAAGGAGGTCTTATATATTTCTGAGAGACAGATAGAATGATAGAAAGAATGATAGAATGATAAATAGAACAATAGAACAACAGACAGACAGACAGACAGACAGACAGACAGACAGACAGACAGATAGATAGATAGATAGATAGAACGATAAATATATAGAACAATAGAATGATAGATAGAACGATAGAATGACAAAGATAGAACAACAGATAGAACGATAGAATGATAGAATGATAGATAGAATGATAGAACGACAGAACCATAGATAGAATGACAGAACGGCCGATAGATAGATAGATAGATAGATAGATAGATAGATAGATAGATAGATAGATAGATAGATAGATAGATAGATAGATAGCATGACCAAACCATAGATAGAACGACAGAACGATAGATAGATAGATAGATAGATAGATAGATAGATAGATAGATAGATAGATAGATAGATAGATAGATAGATAGATAGAATTATGGATAGAATGATAGATGTATAGAACGATAAATTGAATGATAGAACGACAGATAGAACGATAGATAGATAGAACGATAGAACGATAGAACGATAGAATGATAGATAGATAGATAGATAAACAGATAGATGATAGAACGACAGATATACAGAAGGATAGAATGATAGATAGAACGATAGAACGACAAAGATAGAACAACAGATAGAACGATAGAATGACAGAACCATAGATAGAACGACAGAACGACAGATAGATAGATAGATAGATAGATAGATAGATAGATAGATAGATAGATAGATAGATAGATAGATAGATAGATAGAATGATAGATAGAACGATAGAACGACAAAGATAGAACAACAGATAAAACGACAGTATGATAGAATGATAGATAGAATGATAGAACAACAGAACCATAGATAGAATGACAGAACGACAGACAGATAGATAGATAGATAGATAGATAGATAGATAGATAGATAGATAGATAGATAGAACGATAGCATGACCGAACCATAGATAGAACGACAGAACGATAGATAGATAGATAGATAGATAGATAGATAGATAGATAGATAGATAGAACGATAGAATGACAGACAGAACGACAGAACGACAAAGATAGAACAACAGATAGAACGACAGAATGATAGAATGATAGAACGACAGAACCATAGATAGAACGACAGAATGACAGATAGATAGATAGATAGATAGATAGATAGATAGATAGATAGATAGATAGATAGATAGAATGATGGATAGAACAATACATATACAGAACGATAGAATGACAGATAGAACGATAGAACGACAAAGATAGAACAGCAGATAGAATGATAGAATGTTAGATAGAACGATAGAACGACAGAACCATAGATAGAACGACAGAACGATAGATAGATAGATAGATAGATAGATAGATAGATAGATAGATAGATAGATAGATAGATAGATAGCATGACCGAAGCATAGATAGAACGACAGAACGATAGATAGATAGATAGATAGATAGATAGATAGATAGATAGATAGATAGATAGATAGATAGATAGATAGAACGATAGCATGACCGAACCATAGATAGAACGACAGAACGATAGATAGATAGATAGATAGATAGATAGATAGATAGATAGATAGATAGATAGATAGATAGATAGATAGATAGAACGATAGAATGACAGACAGAACGACAGAACGACAAAGATAGAACAACAGATAGAACGACAGAATGATAGAATGATAGAACGACAGAACCATAGATAGAACGACAGAATGACAGATAGATAGATAGATAGATAGATAGATAGACAGATAGATAGATAGATAGATAGATAGATAGAATGATGGATAGAACAATACATATACAGAACGATAGAATGACAGATAGAACGATAGAACGACAAAGATAGAACAGCAGATAGAATGATAGAATGTTAGATAGAACGATAGAACGACAGAACCATAGATAGAACGACAGAACGATAGATAGATAGATAGATAGATAGATAGATAGATAGATAGATAGATAGATAGATAGATAGATAGATAGCATGACCGAAGCATAGATAGAACGACAGAACGATAGATAGATAGATAGATAGATAGATAGATAGATAGATAGATAGATAGATAGATAGATAGATAGATAGCATGACCGAACCATAGATAGAACGACAGAACGATAGATAGATAGATAGATAGATAGATAGATAGATAGATAGATAGATAGATAGATAGAATTATGGATAGAATGATAGATATATAGAACGATAGATAGAATGATAGAACAATAGATAGAACAATAGATAGATAGAACGATAGAACGATAGATAGATAGATAGATAGATAGATAGATAGATAGATAGATAGATAGATAGATAGAATGATGGATAGAACGATACATATACAGAACGATAGAATGACAGATAGAACGATAGAACGACAAAGATAGAACAACAGATAGAATGATAGAATGATAGAAAGAACGATAGAACGACAGAACCATAGATAGAACGACAGAACGATAGATAGATAGATAGATAGATAGATAGATAGATAGATAGATAGATAGATAGATGATAGAACGACAGATATACAGAACGACAGAATGATAGATAGAATGATAGAACGACAAAGATAGAACAACAGATAGAACGATAGAATGATAGAACGATAGAATGACAGAACCATAGATAGAACAACAGAACGACAGATAGATAGATAGATAGATAGATAGATAGATAGATAGATAGATAGATAGATAGATAGATAGAGTTATGGATAGAACGACAGATATATAGAACGATAGAGCGATAGATAGAATGATAGAACGATAGACAGACAGATAGAATGCTAGATAGAATGAAATACAGAATGATAGATAAAACAATTGATACATAGAACAGATAGAACGATAGATAGAATGACAGATAGATAGATAGATAGATAGATAGATAGATAGATAGATAGATAGATAGATAGATAGATAGATAGATAGAACAAAAGAATGATAGAATGAAAGATAGATAAAAAGAATGATACATAGAAAAGGAATGACAGATAAAACAATAGATACATAGAACAACAGAGAACGATAGATAGATAGATAGATAGATAGATAGATAGATAGATAGATAGATAGAATGATGGATAGAACAATACATATACAGAACGATAGAATGACAGATAGAACGATAGAACGACAAAGATAGAACAACAGATAGAATGATAGAATGATAGATAGAACGATAGAACGACAGAACCATAGATAGAACGACAGAACGATAGATACATAGATACATAGATAGATAGATAGATAGATAGATAGCATGACCGAACCATAGATAGAACGACAGAACGATAGATAGATAGATAGATAGATAGATAGATAGATAGATAGATAGATAGATAGATAGATAGATAGAATTATGGATAGAATGATAGATATATAGAACGATAGATAGAATGATAGAACAATAGATAGAGCGATAGATAGATAGAACGATAGAACGATAGAACGATAGATAGATAGATAGATAGATAGATAGATAGATAGATAGATAGATAGATAGATAGATAGATAGATAGAATGATGGATAGAACGATACACATACAGAACGATAGAATGACAGATAGAATGATAGAACGACAAAGATAGAACAACAGATAGAATGATAGAATGATAGAAAGAACGATAGAACGACAGAACCATAGATAGAATGACAGAACGATAGATAGATAGATAGATAGATAGATAGATAGATAGATAGATAGAATGACAGATATACAGAACGACAGAATGATAGATAGAATGATAGAACGACAAAGATAGAACAACAGATAGAACGATAGAATGATAGAACGATAGAATGACAGAACCATAGATAGAACAACAGAACGATAGATAGATAGATAGATAGATAGATAGATAGATAGATAGATAGATAGATAGATAGATAGAATTATGGATAGAACGATAGAGTGATAGATAGAATGATAGAACGATAGATAGATAGAACGATAGACAGACAGACAGACAGACAGACAGATAGAATGCTAGATAGAATGAAATACAGAATGATAGATAAAACAATTGATACATAGAACAGATAGAACGATAGATAGATAGATAGATAGATAGATAGATAGATAGATAGATAGATAGATAGATAGAACAAAAGAATGATAGAATGAAAGATAGATAAAAAGAATGATACATAGAAAAAGAATGACAGATAAAACAATAGATACATAGAACAACAGAGAACGATAGATAGAACGATAGATAGATAGATAGAACGATAGATAGATAGATAGATAGATAGATAGATAGATAGATAGATAGATAGATAGATAGATAGATAGATAGATAGATAGAATGACAGAATGACAGAACGGTAGATAGAATGACAAATAGAATGATACGATAGATAGAACGATAGAATGAAAGACAGAACAAGATAGAACGGTAGATAGAACAATAGATAGATAGATAGATAGATAGATAGATAGATAGATAGATAGATAGATAGATAGATAGATAGATAGATAGATAGATAGATAGATAGATAAGATGAAGTTGATGCATAAATGTTCCACAACTGAGAACTCCCTGAAATCTCCTGAGCTCTGAATCTCTGATCAATTGTGCTCTGATCAGTCAGTTGAATAAGAGCAGGCCTTCATTAACAGCTCTGTGAAGTAATGCTTTTGTCTGATGCACTCAGAAGACAACGTGTGTCTGAGTGCAGTGAACCACTACATTAGAGATGCTAGAAAAAACTGCATGAGTTAAAGATGAGGATCCTTAATCAAAATGTACAAAAAAAAAAAAAACACTCGATTTGTATAATGCACTGAACTTGTACTAGACATGTCTGATAATGTCTTTCAAGTCACTTTACATGAATATATTCCCCAGATCAGCTGCTCTTTGCATGTCGAAATGAAAAAGATACATACGTTTATTCGTCCCTGTTCCAGTCGGCTTCAGAAGTGAGTCAATCAAATGTGAGAAAACTAACCCCAGGCAAAGACCATTAAATTCATAAGCAAACTGTGAACTTCTTAGGACGTTCCAAAGATAAATCCAGTCATCCATGTGCCTTCAGCCTTTCAACATCCCAGCTTTTGCACATTTCAAAGTTAATTTCCACCAGAGCAGGCTGATAGTGACCCTCTAAAGGCAAACTTACACATAATGCTACAAGTCATGAAAGCCATCTCTTCCATCTTCATTTAACATGAGCTTTTGCCCTAACTAGCCACAAAGAGCGACATTTTGTACTTCTGGTCTGTCACTTCATGCCTGTCCATCTCACAACTGCATTAAACATCAAATGCACTTATTTTTGTTTTCAGTGAGGTCTGAAAAATTACGAGTCACATGAAAGCAGTTGGTCACTCCTGGTTTGGATGTTGTCTTCACAATGTGGCCATTTTTTCAGCACTAAAAACCTAAAAACACTCACCTGCCAGAAAAAAAAATCAGAGAAAAGGCTGAGGGGCAAGACTGAGAATTTACAGTAGGAAGTCTGTATTTTTCACACTTTCACATCCAATATTTCCTGATCGGCACTCCAGCAGTAAAACATCAAAAGGTCAGCGCGTAACATTTCGTCTCTGTGTGCTCGGCAGGGCTGTAATGCGAGCTCCTAGGAAGTGAGCACCATGGGAGAACATCATAATGCAGTTTCACTACTAACAAAGTCCCTATAGCTGTACAATAAACAAGGGGTTTTCAAACCTTTACTACAACATAAACCAGCTATATATTTGATATACTGTAGTGGTTATGCAAAACTGTAAAGGACAGTCATATTTGTATCCAGTATAAAAGAAATGTAAATAATTGTTCACGGTTTTCAAAAGAAGCTTTACAAGAAAGAATACTATACAACCATATAAATGCAAGTCTGCATTTATTTGATCAGTAAAAACAGCAATATTGTGAAATATTATTGCAATTTGAAATAACTGTTTTCTATTTGAATATATTTCAAAATGCAATTTATTCATGTGATGCAAAGCTGAATTTTCAACATTTGCTGCTGGGAAAAAAAACAAAAAAAAAACAAAAAAAAAACAGAATGTATACATTTTGAGGTGAACTACTGTAATCTTTAAACCTTTGTTTCTCTCAAATTGTCTATGGACCCCCAGTTCCACACTCAGACTTTAGTAAACTAGGTCACTAGATTATAACAGCTGTATTCCTGTATTCCAGACCACTTATAAGTGTTGCTTTCGTCAGCAATCAGAATCAGATTGAAATACTCAGGGCAACAAGCAAATCATATGGTTTTGACAGGCCACAGTATAATATGCCTCATGGATTAATCTGGTAAACACTGTGAGCAGCGCCAACCTTCACCGCATCTCTCCAGTGTCAATGAAAGATTTATACAAGCCAATGTGTTGTACAGCACATGCTGTGATGGATCTGAAGGTGGGGTGTCTGCTGGATTTCTGTCTGCCTCAGATGACACTACTATCTGATGCATTTACAACAAAACAGAAAAACACAAGCTAAAAATCACCTGACTTTGTTCTACTAGAAAAAGATGTTATAAGATATTTTATGTATATAAGATAATTTAATATAGATAAAACACATAATTTTTAATTTTATAATAATACTTTTTATTCAGCTAAGAGGCATTAAACATATCAAAGTGACAGCAAAGACATTTATAATGTTACAAAAATTTCTATTTCAAGCAAATGCTGTTCTTTTAAACCTTCTATTCATCTAAGAATCCTGAAAACATGTATAACATTTTCCACAAAAATATTAAAAAGCAAAAACTGTTTGTTGATTGATTGATAATAAGAACCATTTTTAAAAATCGAGTAACAATTGACGAGCAAATCAGCATATTAGAATGATTTCTGAAGGATCATGTGACACTACCTGTCCGATCGCTACCACTTTGTTTATTTAAACGGGGAGTCATCTCAATTATCAACAGTAAAGTATAGAGTACCACAAGGATCTGTCCTAGGTCCTCTGCTATTTTCAATATACATGTTGCCCCTTGGTAATATTATTAGAAAATATGGGATTAGTTTCCATTGTTATGCTGATGATACTCAACTATATATCTCAACAAGACTAGATGAAACTTTTAAATTATCTAAGCTAACAGAGTGTGTTAAAAATGTAAAAGATTGGATGACTAATCATTTTGTCTTATTAAATTCAGATAAGACAGATATATTACTTATTGTATAAAAAAAAAAAGTACACAGAATCTCTTGGATTACAATTTGCAACTAGACGGATGTACTGTTACTTCCTCTACAGTCAAAAATCTGGGTGTTATATTAGACAGCAACTTGTCTTTTGAAAATCATATTTCCCATGTTACAAAAACAGCATTCTTCCATCTTAGAAACATTGCCCAGCTACGAAACATGTTATCTGTTTCTGATGCAGAAAAGCTAATTCATGCATTCATGACCTCTAGACTGGACTATTGTAGTACACTGTTAGCTGGTTGTCCTGCATCTTCAATAAACAAGCTACAGGTAGTCCAAAATGCAGCGGCTAGGGTCCTTACCAGATCAAGAAAATATGATCATATTACTCCAATTTTACAGTCTCTGCACTGGCTACCTATCAAGTTCTGTATCAGTTACGAAATATTATTACTTACCTATAAGGCCCTTAATGGTTTAGCTCCTGCGTACCTAACTAGTCTTCTACAACGCTACAATCCATCACGTTCCTTAAGGTCGCAAAACTCTGGACTTTTGGTAGTACCTAGGATAGCAAAGTCCACTAAAGGAGGTAGAGCTTTTTCACATTTGGCTCCCAAACTCTGGAATAGCCTACCTGACAACGTTCAGGGTTCAGACACACTCTCTCTGTTTAAATCTAGATTAAAGACACATCTCTTTGGCCAAGCATTCACATAATGTATCTCATAAACTTGTACTGCAGTTATATCTGATCAAACACACATTATTATTTAGCTTAGGTTGAACAAATCATTTTTGCTTGGATGGAACAGCAGCTACGCTAATTATGTCTCTATTTGTTTCTCTGTTTCTTAACGCGATTAACATCCCGTGGTAACTAGGAATTACACAAGCTTCAGTCTGGATCCAACCCTTAAATGATCTGAGATGACCAAACACCTGAGAAGAGATGATGCCAACCCTCAGACAACATACAGAATTACCAAATTTTGTCGTATGTTAAATATATTAAGTTTCTATAATATATATTGTAGAAACTTAATTTCCTGTAAAGCTGCTTTGCAACGATTTGTATCGTGAAAAGCGCTATACGAATAAACTTGAATTTAATTTAATTGAACACTGAAGACTGGAGTAATGATGCTGAAAATTCAGCTTTGAATCACAGAAATAAATTACATATTAAAATATATTCCAATTGAAAACAGTTATTTGAAATTGTAATAATATTTCACAATATTACTGTTTTTACTGTATTTTTACTGTATATTTACTGCAGACTTTTTTCAAAACTACTTTTTAAAACTATTCCAAACTCTAGACCAGTGTATCATTTAATCACTAGAATAAGCGGTTAAGTGGATCAGACTTTATGCTGCTATAGTCAAAAGTCTGGCTACGCAAGACTAGATTTGCTATATTTGCTAACAGCAGGGTCCTGCCCTGAGAAGCATCTAATTTCTTTCATTATTCCCTCAGGTACAGCCTTAAATGGAAATTACAAAAGGAGAAAGCAGACAAAGCAAGAACATCATGTCAATGTGGGAAAGTTGGCTGAGAGGAGATCGGTTCCTTCTGGCTCTGCCAAAGCTCTCAGAGGAAAATTCATTTATTCAGCACGGCTACGAATCCATACACAGCAGGTGAAAATCTACGCTCATTTTTGCTCTTTGATGAGTAGAAATGTTCAATAAAAAGAAACATTAAAACAACATCAAAGAAACACTCTGCTCTTGAGGCTGTAGATCAATATGGAGGAACACGAGCAGTGCAACCAAAGCATGACCCATGATGGGAACATGAATCCGCCGCAGCTTAGCTTGTGGAAAAAGAAAGCATTAATAGCAAAAACGAATATTAGTGTTTAATTCTTTTCAGGCATAAACACTTTAATGCTGTTTTTCTTTATTTTCCCCATAGGCAGAGATGAGAAGTCACAGCAGGACCAGGCGCCCCTCCATACAGCAGTAAATATGAATACAGCGCTTTGTTGATCTGACATGCCACCTTCATGAGAAGCGAAAAGAGGTTTTGCCGCCACAGAAAAGCTAGACTCGACCGTTGTGCCCTTTAGATAAAAGACATTAAGTCTGGGGTCAGGAGCGTGAGTGGCTTTGGCTTGTAAACAGTGAGAAGACGCTCTGGGGAGACATTGTGTCTAAATAACAGACCTGCAGCTATGGGACAAGGTGAAGCTTCAGCGATCTCCACCCATGACGACTGGGAGGCTAAACTAGAGCCTCAAAAATGTTGGATTTGCTTAAAGATATACATTCGAAAAAGTGGTTCTTGCTATATTAAATACTCATTCATAGTTGAATTAAAAGTGGTGAAACAAATTATTTAAAAACAAATTCAATAAGCGGTATTAAATGTCTATTTTAATCATTTTTAAATAAATGTCATTTATTTTTAATAATTTGGATGCAGTCATATTCATTCAAAATGCATGCATTAAATTTACTAACTTATTATTAACCTATCAATTAATATAAAATTATAATTTTCATTATTTCCATTATTTTCCATATCTGATTATTTCCATATCATACATTTTTATACTAAATGTAAATAAATAAATAAATAAATAAATATTTATATATAGCAAAAAATAGCATTTATTTATATATAATGAAAAATATAGGGATGGACAGAAATTCTGGACGATACAATAAGCAGTTAATTATTTATTATTTATATGAAAACATATACAGATTTTATACTAACTAACTAACTAACTAACTAACTAACTACATAAATACATACATACAGTTCTCAGCTAATTAGCAAAAAATTACTAGGGATGCACAGAAATTCTGGATGATACGAGTGGTTAATTATTCGATAGTGTGTGTAGACAAAAATGAAAATAGAACAAAAACATTTCATCAATATTTTAAATGTTAGAATTGTTTAATTTTACCATTGAAATGTATCTCTATAAATAATGATTTTGAGATTTGCTAAAGATTAAATTTAACAATTAATAACAATTAATAATAGTTTTTAAAGATTAACTTATGTATGCTTTAGAGCAGTGGTTCCCAACCATGTTCCTGGAGGCCCCCCAACACTGCACATTTTGCATCTCTCCTTTGTCTGAAACACCCATTTCAGGTCTTGGAGTCTCTGCTAATGAGCTGATGATCTGAATCAGGTGTGTTTAATTAGGGAGACATGGAAAACATGCAGTGTTGGGGGGCCTCCAGGAACGTGGTTGGGAACCTCTGCTCTAGAGGACAAGAAAAGTATACTAACTGTAGAAATACACAGAAATAAATGTGCAAAATTAAATACCTATTATAATGATAAATTAAAAATAAAAATAAAATGAAATATCACTAATAACAAATATTGCAGTGATTTATCATGTCACTTAAAAATGAATCCTGTGTTGTATATTTATCTAAATCTATATTGTTAAATTATACCATCCTATCCTACTTGAATATTCAAAGACAGCTGTAAATAAGCCATTTATGGGTTAATTTCCCTGAAAAAATAAATAAATAAAAATAAAAAGTGTAAGTCTGAGGCTTTTGAAACAATGTTCAGTTGGAGTGAGTTTCTTCAGTTGAGCTGTTTGAAAATGTCATTATTTTTCCAATTCCATCTGGTAACGCAAATAGTTCACCTTAAACCAACCTCAGCCAGAGCTCAAGAGGAAAACCAAATCTGATTTAACACTTGACATAAAACACACAATAAAACCAACAGATCACTGGCTAGCTCTTCTCCAGAACCTGTTACAAGACCATTTCACCTGCTAGCCTGATTTACGTGTTCCTCAAGTGCCTTTAAGGGGTTAAAATAAGGATAAAGCAGTCAGGCATATGGAGGTCTCCTGTCTGCTCAGGTTATTCACCTCAAAGACCACATGACAGCTGGTAAAAGCAGCTTTGGGGTTCCTAAATAAGACGAGAGTATTCCCTCAGGAGACGTTCCCATAGACCTCTTAAGGATAACCACAATACTAACACGCACAGCAGGTACTTTTGGGTAATTTATTGTACTTATAGAGCATATCTGACAGATGTCAGGAAACCATTCTTCATTAAAACTCCTGACGTTCCACTATAAAGCTGAAATGCTGAAGTCTAATGCCTAATCAAAGGTCACGCAGGACGCTGGCTTATGACTCAAGCTAATTAGAGCAGACATAAACACTAAGGTCAGAGGGGTCTACAGTATATACAGATCACAACATCCTCTGGGAAATAAAGCCCAAAACACACTCGACACAAGCACATCAGCACAAGGACTAGATGTGGAAATGTTTTAGACCACCAATCACAATGGAGACAGGGTTATACCTAAAACTAAAACATTTTCATTACTTCAAATCAGTGTTGGGCACGTTACTTTAAAAAAGTAATTAGTTATAGTTTCTAGTTACTTCTCACAAATAGTAACTGAGTTAGTAACTGAGTTACATCATTATAAAAGTAACTAATTACCAGGGAAAATAACTATTGCGTTACTTTAAAAAAAAAAAAAAAAGTTCAAATATAACAAATAACTTGGATGCCCCCAATATTAAATATGTTAAATGAATGAAAAGGACACTAAATAGAATAAATCATTATTAGAAAACATTGTACACTAATCTACACTATTTTAATATTTCTGTGGGACAATGTGAGAGACACCTATCAAATTCCATATATTATTGTAAATATGATCAACCAATTATATATATAAAGCTTATGTTTGTAAAATGGCACAGTTTTTTTTTATAAATATCTGACACTTAGCATCAGTTAGTCAAGCATTATAATATGATATTATAATAATAGCATTATATGATGACAGAACTTTAGTAATTAGAATAACCATGAATGCATATTTGTCATGTTGACTGAACTTAAGACTGGTGGTGGTGCTTAAGATATTGTTTGTCATTTAGTGTTTCGATAAAAAAAGAAGAAAAAAAACTAAAAATAATACTGATAAGATAACAAAACTGCTACGAATTCTACTAACAGTATAAAACGCACTAAGGATTAATGAGCTGCTGGGTTCATGAATATTAATCACGTTGTATGCGTTCGCTCCATAGACTGTATAAAAATAGGTTCGCTCGAATTGAAAAATCAAAACAGGAATGATAATAGCTGAGCGCCAGCCAATGAGATTGCCGTTTGCGCATTAGTCCCGCCCACTACCAGAAAAACTGGCAGTTCTTAAAAGCTGAAGAGTTCCAAAGGAACGCTGTTATTTTGACAGAAAATACAACAAAGAATATCGTTTACATGTAGCGCATCAATTCTGCATGTTATGAAAGACTCTCTTGCTCTGTATCTTTGTTTGCGCGTGTGAGACTAAGTGACGGCGAGTCATGCGCCTTCACACTAGAGTTTACTGTATGTCAAATACAGCTACACTGTGCATCCATTCAGATAAACTGAAAAATAAAATGCTAATAATATTATAATAAATTATAGTAACGCCACATTTTATTGTCAGTAACGGTAACGGCGTTGTAACGGGAGAAACAGTAATTCGTTTGATTACTCGTTACTGAAAAAAATAACGCCGTTAATAACGCTGTTTATTTATAATGCCATTATTCCGATCACTGCTTGAAATAGACATGAAGTGAAATAAAATAATATTTTCATATACAATATTTTATTAAAAAAGTAATTTGATTAATATTGTCTATTTTATTAATATTTCATATATATTATTTATATATATATATATATATATATATATATATATATATATATATACATACATATATATATATATACATACATACATGCAGACACACACACACACATATATATATTTATATAATGGCATATACTATTAATAGCATTTTTGTTTACTTTTTTAATAGTGATAATAGTATTAATAATAATTGTATGAATAGTTGTATCACAAAGAACAATTTTTAGCCAAAATACTAATATGCAATATTTAACTATCACAAATATAAAATTGCTAATTTCCAATGTTGTCTGTGTGTGTGTGTGTGTGTGTATATATATATATATATATACATATCACACACACACACATACATACATACATATACACATATACAAATATACAGGTGCATCTCAATAAATTAGAATGTCGTGGAAAAGTTCATTTATTTCAGTAATTCAACTCAAATTGTGAAACTCGTGTATTAAATAAATTCAATGCACACAGACTGAAGTAGTTTAAGCCTTTGGTTCTTTTAATTGTGATGATTTTGGCTCACATTTAACAAAAACCCACCAATTCATTATCTCAACAAATTAGAATACTTCATAAGACCAATAAAAAAAAAAAAATAAAAAAAAATTTTTGTGAATTGTTGGCCTTCTGGAAAGTATGTTCATTTACTGTATATGTACTCAATACTTGGTAGGGGCTTTTTTTGCTTTAATTACTGCCTCAAATCGGCGTGGCATGGAGGTGATCAGTTTGTGGCACTGCTGAGGTGGTATGAAGCCCAGGTTTCTTTGACAGTGGCCTTCAGTTCATCTGCATTTTTTGGTCTCTTGTTTCTCATTTTCCTCTTGACTATACCCCATAGATTCTCTATGGGGTTCAGGTCTGGTGAGTTTGCTGGCCAGTCAAGCACACCAACACCATGGTCATTTAACCAACTTTTGGTGCTTTTGGCAGTGTGGGCAGGTGCCAAATCCTGCTGGAAAATGAAATCAGCATCTTTAAAAAGCTGGTCAGCAGAAGGAAGCATGAAGTGCTCCAAAATTTCTTGGTAAACGGGTGCAGTGACTTTGGTTTTCAAAAAACACAATGGACCAACACCAGCAGATGACATTGCACCCCAAATCATCACAGACTGTGGAAACTTAACACTGGACTTCAAGCAACTTGGGCTATGAGCTTCTCCACCCTTCCTCCAGACTCTAGGACCTTGGTTTCCAAATGAAATACAAAACTTGCTCTCATCTGAAAAGAGGACTTTGGACCACTGGGCAACAGTCCAGTTCTTCTTCTCCTTAGCCCAGGTAAGACGCCTCTGACGTTGTCTGTGGTTCAGGAGTGGCTTAACAAGAGGAATACGACAACTGTAGCCAAATTCCTTGACACGTCTGTGTGTGGTGGCTCTTAATGCCTTGACCCCAGCCTCAGTCCATTCCTTGTGAAGTTCACCCAAATTCTTGAATGGATTTTGCTTGACAATCCTCATAAGGCTGCGGTTCTCTCGGTTGGTTGTGCATCTTTTTCTTCCACACTTTTTCCTTCCACTCAACTTTCTGTTAACATGCTTGGATACAGCACTCTGTGAACAGCCAGCTTCTTTGGCAATGAATGTTTGTGGCTTACCCTCCTTGTGTTTTTTTCTCCATTCTGTCACAGAGGAAGTTTTGGCTCCTTGCCGCTGTCGCCTCTGGCTTGCTCAGTTGGGGACACTTAATTTCTAACGATTATCGTCAATTTGATTTCATAGATACTATTTAAACTAAACTGAGCTAGACAATGACATCTCTGAATTCAATAATGAAATGCCTTTAACTGAAAATTGAGTGTTTAAACTTATTATTATACATTACTGACACTCTATCCTCCAATTTGATACTGTTAAGTGCTTTGACACAATCTGTATTGTTAAAAGCGCTATATAAATAAAGGTGACTTGACTTGACTTGTGAAGGGTGTCAATGATTGTCTTCTGGACAATTGTCAGATCAGCAGTCTTCCCCATGATTGTGTAGCCTAGTGAACCAAACTGAGAGACCATTTTGAAGGCTCAGGAAACCTTTGCAGGTGTTTTGAGTTGATTAGCTGATTGGCATGTCACCATATTCTAATTTGTTGAGATAGTGAATTGGTGGGTTTTTGTTAAATGTGAGCCAAAATCATCACAATTAAAAGAACCAAAGACTTAAACTACTTCAGTCTGTGTGCATTGAATTTATTTAATACATGAGTTTCACAATTTGAGTTAAATTACTGAAATAAATGAACTTTTCCACGACATTCTAATTTATTGAGATGCACCTGTATATATATATATATATATATATATATATATATATAATGATACTAAAATACAACTGAATTAAAGTCTAAAAACAAGTTGTTCACTGGTAAAACATCACTATACTATAATGAAATTTTTGTTTGCAAATTGTAAGCAACATAAATCAATAAATGGCTAATTATAATTTCATTATATGAGCAAAAACTGTAAATAATTATGAAAACAATTATGGTAACACTTTATTTTAAGGTCTCTTAACTAGTTGCTTATTAGCATGCACATTACTAGAATATTAGCCATTTATTAGTAGTAATTAAGCACATATTAATGTCTTATTCTACGTGACCTTATTCTACATCCCTAATCCTACCCAATACCTAAACTTAACAACTACCTTACTAACTATTCATAAGCAGCAAATTAGGAATTTATTGAGGGAAAAGTCGTAGTTAATAGTGAATAAGTGTTCCCTATTCTAAAGTGTTACCACAATTATTTATTAATTCTTACACACACAAATATTGGTCTATTTCTAGATGTGCATTTGCTGAAAGTATGTTTCTAGCCTTAAAGGCATGACAAAAGGATTACATAATTCACTCTGACCTGCTTTTACTGAAAGGTCACACATAACTTTTTAATGTGAGTCAATGTGATTCCCTTTTCAGCATAACACATTGTTGATTTGGTTTCAATATATGTATAAACACATAAACGCACACACTCTGGCATTTGCAAATAATCTTGTATAACGCTGCCATTTTTATTACGGAGCAATAAAACGTACTTCAGTAATTTAAGTCTAATACATTCCTTGGCATTTGCAAATATTCTTAACCAAGCCATTTTTTTCTGTAACAACGCAGCAGACCACAATAAACCAGAAAAACACACACAACCCCGGTGATAGAGTGTGTAAATAGGGCACTGCTGACTAAGAATGAGACTCACAGGGTTTGTGCTGCAGTCTTTAGGCCAGCGGGGAAATCTGCTCGGCTGCAATGCAGAACCACCGACAGGGATGTGAGAACGGATGGAAGCGGAGAAACTCCCCCAGGACTGCCGGGACGGAAAGCCAGAGGTGCAATGTGGGTCAAGATGGAAGGACTGATCACATCCGATTAGAGCCAAACAATCACAGCTGCAGGCTGAACTTCTCTGATCGACTGACACTTCACATCAACCACCGTTTGATTTTCAGTGCAGATGTAACATGACATTTCCAGGGAAGATCATTCAGAAACCAGCCCAGAAATGTGAATCTTTACACACAGTGGCCCCCAAAAATAGATTTTGTGACATGTTTTCTCTCTGTCCTTCTTTAAAACAAATGCCACTAGCTTTAATGTGAAGTTATCTAATGCAATGACATTTTAAACGTGACTTAAGTGTCCGAATATGTTTTTGGACAATTTAATATGCAGCGTTGCTGTAAATATAACACATGGAGATA
The DNA here is from genome assembly GCA_039654775.1 of Spinibarbus caldwelli. Taxonomy (NCBI): domain Eukaryota; kingdom Metazoa; phylum Chordata; class Actinopteri; order Cypriniformes; family Cyprinidae; genus Spinibarbus; species Spinibarbus caldwelli. The sequence continues at coordinate 31,057,429 of CM077227.1, read as the reverse complement.
TTTTTGGGCTGCTTCTGAATGATTTCCAAATACTTTTTGGGTCATAGTGTATTTAAGGAATATTCTGTGTTTAATGTAAGTTAAGCTTAATCAACAGCACTTGATGATTTTAATGATGGATTTCAAAAGTATAGCCACAAGACATCAATAATATGGGTGTTAAAATGATTTTAGTGTGAAAAAAATGTGTATTACTAACCTTTTCTGTGTAAAGTCACTAAATTGTACAACTTTGTTGCTCTAACATCACCACACTGTAACCAAAAAATCCTAAAATGACTGTAAAAATGAGAATTAAAAAAAAACTTTGCAGCTCAAATAATGCACAAGTTTTAACAGAATTAATGTAAGTGCTTTTACAAAATTATAAGCATCACATTTATTACCTATTTACATATTACATTACATTATAATTATTTATGCAATTATTTTAATATTTATTTAATAATTATACATTTTATATTTTAATATTAAATAAATGATATTTAATAATATTTTAACAATTGATATTTTAAATTAATAACTGTATAAAATAAAAATTTATAATTTTATTTTAATTATTTTTAGTTACTTACATTTTTTTTTAAATCAAGGGATGAATAAAAAATATTGTACTCAACGTCATGCCACAAATATTAAATTAAATTATATTTAATAATATTTTAACAATTCATATTTTAATATCAATAATTTAATAAAAAATATAATTTAATATTTGTAATAATTATGTGTATAGTTACAATTTTGCTTAAAAAAACATCATGCCACAAATATTAAATTAAATTGAATAATCTTTTAGTAATTAATATTTTAATATTTAGAATTTAATAATAATAATAATAATTATAATTTAATATTTTGAATAATTACTTTTAAAGTTAATTACAATTTTCTTAAAAAAAACAAAAAAAAAACAAGGTACTCAACGTCATGCCACAAATGCTGTGGAATGAGCTTAACTTGTAGTGAACCCAAAATATTCCTTAAACTTATGATCAAAAGAACTATAACTACAACTAATTTCCATCCAAGTCTGTTAAAAACATTCATGCAATGAGACACAAAGACAAAAACACTTCATGCTAGACTTCAGAAAAGTCTAAATAGCTTTGCAAAAAATTAATCTGTAAAAGGTTTTACTTTTATCACTTAAGACAGTCTAAATTATGGGGGAAATGACAGTAATTTAAGGATTAGTCTCTCATCAGCCGCGCCAGTGAGATAAGGCAATATTTCCCAAGCTTTCCCTCTCAAACAGAGACAATCACACCGGCTCACGGGGATTACTGAAGACACTTTATGCCTTTGAGCAACACATTTAAAGGTCATGCATTTCAGTCTGTGACTTTACATTTATATCTACAGTAGATAATATTAAAAACAAAATCTCACATCATGTCAGATTGGCCTCACTGCGTGAATGTGAATGTATATCAATGAATGCCAGTGCATCATTCATATACTATCGGTTTATAAATTCATACTGTGATATAGACCACGTCTTCTTGCATTAGTGCAATCATTAGTCACACTTGCTTTGGAGGAAAAAAGAAAAACATTTTGAATGCATTTTCTTGTCTTCCAACTAGAATATGATGTTATGAAATGCTAGCATAGTGCTTACTTTACATTTACATTTATTCATTTAACAGATGCTTTTATCCAAAGCATATATTAGAGCATATATTTAATCCTGCGTATTAGTTTTAATAAATATTTTGTGAAAGTATACACAGTATGAAACAATGCATGCATGCAATGTAGTGAGGCCAGCAATGCTGCATACTAGTGATTATACAAGTTGTGTCTTGCATGTAAAAACAGTTATTTGACATTTTAATCTAATTTTATGAGAAATGGCTGTCACAGTGCTCATACTGCAGTATGTAGTGCATGATTCACAAATTTATGTATGCATCAACTCAATGATCTATTAAATTCCTCAAAAAATTCAGTACACAACAGAGCACATTGTGTGGTATTAATAAACTTAAAAACTAGATAAAAAAAAAAAATCAACCTCTTATGCTTAAAATTGCTAAAAGCGAACATTGATACATTTATGCTTGCACTCGGCAAGAAATAAAATCGGAAGGAAAAAAAAAAGACCTAAATGTCATAAAATAGGGCTTATTATTCCTTGCAGGAGTGAAATGTTAAATGCTTCTGCTAATTTAAATCCAGAATGTGTTTGTGTGTCAAATGAAACTGTGGACCTCGAACGCAGCGCATCTGGTGATCAGAGCTAAATTAAGACGAGCATCTTGCTCAAAAAAAACCCCACATACACGTTTCTTTTATCTTCGGGGAGCTCGGTAGAAATTAGATTGAAGTGCATGACAGGCCTGTGATAAGCAGAGCAGATAAAAATAGTGTCTCTGGGGAGCGTCTGGTGTGAAGTCAGTGAGGTGGAGATCTGGTGTCTTTAGCCCTGTCCTCACCTCCTCTCTCCTAAAGAGGATGAAGGCTGATCAGAGACGGTGACAGACACTCGCCGAGTTCTTTCAGTCCACACACAAATCTAATCATTTGTCTCCACAGCTAGAAATGCACATTTATGATCATAATGGTGATTATGATTGGTTGCTTAGCCTGGAAGAACTGCATTTTGGGACATTTAATGGCAATTTTCAAGACTGTATACAAACTCACATTCAGTGGCACACTTTAGATATACACATTTTGAAATGAGATTTCAATCGAATTTCTGCATTTCATTAAAATGACATGACTTTTTACATAATCACATTAAATTAACATGTTAATTTGAGCTTTCCTGTAGCTCAAATAGTAGAGCATGGCGCTAGCAACGCCAAGGTCATGGGTTCGATTCCCAGGGAAAGCAAGAGCTGATAAAATGTAGAAACTGTAACTTGAATGCAATGTAAGTCGCTTTGGATAAAAGCGTCTGCTAAATGCATAAATGTAAATGTTAAATGATATATGTGTTACCTGGATGATGCACAACTGTTTCTTTATTTGTTTGTTTTTTTGATTGTTCATAAGACCAAAACCACATTCTTTGCTTTTCTAGCATCTTCTGCATGTTTGAACCCTTTCCAGCACTGACTGTTTGATTTTGAGATCCATCTTTTCCCACTGATGAAAACTGAGCGACTCATACGCAACTATTGCAAAAGTTTCAAACATTTACTGATGCTCCAGAAGGAAACACAATGCATTAAGAGCTGGGGGATGAAAACTTTTAGAATTTGAAAATCAGGGTAAATTGTACTTATTTTGCCTCCTGGGAAACAAGTAAGCATCTTCTGTAGCTTCCAAAGGGCAGTACTAAATGAAAAAAAAAAAAAAAAAAAAAGAAGATTTTTCAACAAAATAAGAAAAATGAAAAAAGAAAAATGTCAGTGTGAAAAGATAGATGAGCCCATCTTTTCAGAAGAACAGCAGACCGTTTAAGTGTTCAGGACCAACAAGGGACTCATGAACAACCACACAAAACAAAACAGTCGTGAATCATCTAGGTAATGACACACAGTATAAAGATTTAAGCATATGTAAACTATTGAATGGGGTCATTTTTATAAATTCAACTATTAATTTGTCTTGTATACTATATGTCAACATTTTTATGTAAAATATCTCATTTGAGACAGCACTAATTCTTTTATGTTAATTATATTCATATACATAATGATATGAGATTATATTTCCAGGTTTTGAATGACCATTGTAACCCATTAAGGACAAAGTCAAAGGCTAAAGGGATACAATTACATCCTGCTTTAAAACCGATCCTCCAAAAAATACAATATATCCAGGAAAAGAAAGATACTGGAAATCTAAAACAGCCTGTGTTTACGGTAGACTGACACAGCGCTTCAAAATCAAGCACAACTCGAGTCATTGTAGCTGAAACACACTAATGGACGCGTCAGGCTTTCAAGTGCTGCAAGGGAACAACTTGAAAGAGAGAATAAGCATGTTGTGGGAGATCTCAGGTTCATAAGAAGCACGCCTTCCAATGTGTGCCTTCACATCAAATGATTTTCACACAACTCTCAGGTTTAAATCGGCTAGATTTCGGCATGATTTACATTCGAAAAGGGTCAGTACAGGAATGCTTCTTGTGGCCATTAAAGGAGGAATTTTACACTGTTGTAAACAAAACACTTTGTTTTTCCTCTCCACTGCGCTAAAATAATTCTTGCATTAGATAATGAGATTATTACAACAGAAGGAGGCTCATAATAACTTGTGCATCTTCATTATAGTTTAGATGCCCCATCAAACTCCTCCTCCTGACTTCCTTTGATTCTACAAGCTTCAGTCATTAGATTGCATTAGATTTTGTCCCATTCATCATCTTGTCTCATCTTGTATCATGTTCAACGTGGGTGTGACAAATTGAAGGAATATTCCAGAACATAAAGTTAGCCGTTAGCAAATCATAATATTTCTGTAATCTGATATATTTCAAACTGAAAAAAGTGCAAGGTAGGATTTTTTGGGTGGTAAGAATATGCGGATTACCTACAATTGTGCAGTAAAACACAGCCACATTATTTTTATACTTATTTCAAGTCAAGCTTATTTATATAGCGCTTTTAACAATGCATATGGTTTCACAGCAGCTTTACAGAAAATGAATCCCTCTTACTGTAAGTGCTGGTTCATGTGGAGAGACATTTTCAAAAGTGCTGCTATATTTAATGTTACTCATTACAAAAACATCCAAAAAATGAGAGAGAACTGAGACTATATGAGATTAAAAATACAGAGACGCATAGAACTGAACTCAGCAGGCGAAAACATCTAAGAAGCAGAAGACCAGGCAGTCAACTAGAACAAAAACAGGCTAATTATACTAGTACTTGTGACTCTGTTTCAACCCCTTGAAGCAAACAAAAACATGTCCATTTCATATTTTTAAGAGCACAGGTAATCAACCACTGCTATAATAAGAAAAAACATCTAGAATAATGTAATTTTTGTGATTTATAGACTACATTTCAGAAGTAAGTTTATTTATATACATTTAAAAAAAAAAATTATTTAGCAAAGATGCATTAAATTGATCAAAAGTGACATTAATTGCTTTGTTACAAAAAAAAAAAAAAGTTTGGTTTTTTTTTAATGAATGCTGTTCTTTTGAACTTTCAATTCATCAAAGAATCCTTAAAAATATACTTCATGGTTTCCACAAACATATTAAGCAACACAACTGTTTTCAACATTAATAATCATAAGAAATGTGTCTGATTTCTGAAGGATCAAATGACACTGAAGACTGGAGTAATTATGCTGAAAATTCAGCTTTGCATCAAAGGAATAAAATATATTTTAAAATATATTCAAATAGAAACGTGTTATATTAAATTGTTATAATTTTTCACAATATTAGCAACAAAAATTAGCATTTTTTTCTGTACTTTTGATCAAATAAATGTAGCTTTGGTGAGCAGAAGAGGCTTCTTTCAAAAAGATTGAAGAAAAAATCTCCTCAAAAGTTAAAAAAAAAAGACCTCAGCATTTTTAAAAGCACTGTATGATGCTAGCAAAAATGTACATGAATACATGACTATGTTGGAATGGCCATCAAAAAAGTCAATGGAAACATAAAACAAAATACATTACTCCACATAATTCCACCCATTTTGACTTGACTTGATTTTTTTGGAACAGCAAATCACAAAATTGTCAAAAAACTGAAGCAAAGACTTGAGCTATTTCACTTGGGCCAGAAAACAACCAACTAATATTCTTCCAAAACACCCTAAAACCCACATAGCAACACACTAAAAACCACTCAAAACACTTTAGCGGCCGAATAGCAATGCCCTGGCAATTACCCACAACACCACTCACGTTTTCTTCAGAAAGCCTAGCCTGAAATCAAACGTCCTGAGCTTTAAAGAGACACGTGTGCAGCTCGCCTGGAGGCCGGCTCTCCTCTGAGATGACACGGCCACTGGGCTGTGATCACAGCAGGCGGGGGCACAATGAACACTGACGTTTTCTATTAGCAGGAGGGCACGATGAACGATCACACTTCTCTTTTTTTCCCCCGGCCTGTGATTGCTCTTCTCCCTGAGCCTGGGCAAACACGTGTGAGGAAAATAAAGACAGAGTTTGAGCAGATAACGGGCCAGTTTGTTGCATATGGAATCACTGGTTTGGTAAATTATTCATGCCCTGAAGTGAGCAGAAGATAATTATGCTGAAAAGAAAAATACTACAAGATTTTTTTTGGCACTCTATACTGCACATGCAGCTCTTCGGCAAGCAAACCGAGGAAATAATCATACAGACTTTCAGAGAATGCCTTGCTTTCCCTCTCATATGTTGCACTGGGAAGTCCAATTCATTTTAGTGAAGTAAATGAAGCTGCTCAAAAACACAACGGACTGATTAATTTGAGTTAATTTTTTATACACTTCTAGCTTGGCTCTAATTCAACCAACGCTGATTCTCTCAGAGCTAGGGATGGAAATCATAAGGAATCATCTGGCTCAGATTCTGTTTATATTCCATTAGCAATTCTATTTATACATCAAGAATAATTGTTCCAAATTATATATGGTTCTAAACAAATATACTACACAAAACAATAAAACTACGCTCTGAATGCCTTCAAAAGTTTGGGAACTTTTTGTAGAAACTCTCTTTTAGGTTTTCCAGGTTTCTTTGATGAATAGAACATCTTTTGTAACATTATAAATATCTTTACTGTCACTTTTGGTAGTGTATTTTTACTAATACACATTGTTATATGAATAAGTTCATATCATAAAAAGTCTCACAAACACAGTAAAAGTTACCAGTTCACAGAAATATTGACTCAGTAAGTGACTATATAACACTACAAATGATTTAGTGATGCTTTTCGACAGATTCGTTAAAAAGATTTGACTCAACTTTGACTCATAAGATCTGACTCAGACTATGCTAGTTTTCTAACACATAAAATTCCTTTTTATATCTAAAAGTGGTACTGGTTTTAAATAAGGATTGATTCTCAGTTCCCAACACACTTGCAGACACATTTAAATCATTTAAATGGAGCCCTAAAATAGATCAACACGATTGTGATACTTCCCGCAGATTAAATTCAATCCAGGAGCCTCATAAACATTCTGGACTCAGACACTGCGAGTCGCCGGTGATCAAACGAGGTAATCTGACCCAACACATCGAGCGAGCAGAGAGAAAGAGGCAATCAATGAAGCACAGCGGTGGAAAAGCAGGGATTTATCTCAACAAACACACACCTACAGCCATCCCAACATCTGGACTTTTCCGACATTTTTCCCATTTATTCGCGCTTGAAGGTTGAATGAGTGTTTGCTGAATCTGCCTTGTTGGGATTAGAGCTGTAATCGGGATAGGAGGAGCTCTGTGATGTTTAGGACACAAATCAGGTAAAGCACAAATCTCTTCGTGAAAACTCATGTTGAGTCACTATCCTGAAAATGTCTCATGAAAGCTACAGTTTCAAAAGAAGAGGTCTCAAATTTTGCTTGGATTTGCCAAGATACAATCCTGTGATCAAAAGTCAACAAGATCACAATATGAACATTTCTCATCAAATTCTCCCAAATGATCTCAATAATTGTCTGATTTGTGTCTAAATATCTAAAATTACCCCAATAATTGTCTGATTTGTATCTAAATTCTTACAATTATCTCAATAATTGTTTCATTTGTGTCTAAATGCCAAAATGAAATTCTTAAGTCTTCTGAGCTTTGAAAGAACAAGCATAACTAATATCTCAACTGCTCTTCAAAGACAGAAATTGGAGACTTTTGCTTAAGATACTAAAGTCAATTATCAGTATGTATTTCTCCATCAAATTCTTCAAAGATCAAATTATCCTTCCTAATAACAATATTAATTTTAGCTGTATGTTCCATTTCCGTTTACACTTTTAGAATGAAAGGTTCTTTATATCGGCATCAGTGGTTCCATGAAGAACCTTTAACATTCATGGAACCTTTCCATATACAAAAGGATCTTTATAGTGGAAAAAGGTTCTTTAGGTTATTTTAAGAACTGTTCACTAAAAGGTTCTTTGGGGAACCAAAAATGTTTTTTCTGTGGCATCGCTGTGAAACCCCTCTATTGGAACCTTGGATTTTAGGAGTGTATTTTTATTTCTCCTGAGGAAATTTAAAAGAAACATCTCAGACAACATTGACACTTCATTGAAACATGTCTGAAAATGTCATGAAGTTTCTTGAGTTATAAAAGAACACATTGCAAAATTTTCCAAAATATATAAGGTAGAGTGTAAATTATGGAAGCCCATTTCTGTCACTGAACAAAAAATAAAAAAAATTAACTGCTACTTTTTCATCTCACAATTCTGACTTTTTTTCCTTCAGATTTTTTTTCTCAGAATTGTGATATAAACTTATAACTTATAAACAATTGTAAGTTATAAAGTCAGAATTGCATGATACAAAGTCGCAATTGTGTGTTATTGTAACGAGGAGTCAGAGGCAGTCGGATCCATTTGCAGTGTTTATTAAAGATCAGTATTAGAACACAGGCAGAGGTCGATAAACAGTATCTGGGATATCACAGAGAACCAGAATCGTAAACGTTTACCAGGCTTGGGTCGGGGCAGGCGGCAGGCTAGAACCAAATCCGAATCAGAGTCAACAAACAAAGGGGCAGGCGTCAGAGAATTCCAAGGGTCAAGGCAGTCCAGGATCATACACAGAATAGCAGGCAACGATAAACGCTCAGAAATGTCAGACGGGGCTAAACAAGACTTCGCGTTGAATGAGAGTTGGAGTGTGGCTTATAAAGTGTGGTTGATGGAAAACACCTGGCGGTGATTAGACCTATGTACGGGGTGTGTGGGTAATGGAGTCCATGAGAGTGTTAGTACTCCGGTGAGGGTGCCCTCCAGTGGTGATCGGAGAGAGCCACAGAGGCCTGACTTGTGACAGAGCCCCCTCCCTGCGAGCGGCTCCCGAAGCGAGAACGATCTGGACGCCGAGGTCTTCCACGGGGTCTTGGTGCTGGTCTGTCAGGGTGGTCCCGATGAAACTCGGTGGTAAGGTTAGGATTCAAGATGTCCTGGGAGTTTATCCAGGAACGTTCCTCGGGACCATACCCCTCCCAGTCTATGAGGTACTGTAGGACCCTGCCTCAGCGTCGTGAGTCTAGGATCTCTCGCACCTGATAGGCCTCCTCGCCGTCCACGACAATGGGAGGGGTGCTCTCCACGGTGACCTCCTCCTGGTCCCTCTCTCCTCTCGGACCACCGGCGGGCTTGAGCAAGGAAACATGAAAGGTGGGTGAGATACGGTAATCTGCAGGTAATGCCAAACGATATGAAACTGGGGTAATTTGTCTAAGGATTTTGAATGGACCCACGTACCTAGGGTTGAGTTTCTTGCAGGGACGACGGAGACGAAGGTCTCGGGTTGAGAGCCATACCCACTGGCCAGGGGTAAAACTTGGTCCTGCTCTACGGCGACGGTCAGCTTGGTCCTTGCCTCTCCGAACTGCCCGTTGTAGGTGTACGTGAGCTGTGTTCCAGGTCTCCTCACTCCTTCTTAGCCAGTCGTTGACAGCTGGAAGCTCTGAAGGTTCTCCTGACCAGGGGAATAGTGGACGTTGGAATCCAAGAATGCATTGAAAAGGAGTAAGTCCCGTTGCAGGTTTCTTGAGTGAGTTTTGTGGATACTCTGCCCAGAGTAGATATCGGCTCCAATCATTCTGGTTGTTGTGACAGTAGGAGCGAAGGAAGCGGGTGAGTTCCTGGTTTAGTCTCTTGACCTGGCCATTGGATTCAGGGTGGTATCCTGAACTGAGACTGACATTGATGTTTAGTTGTTGGCAGAAAGCTTTCCATACCCGTGACGTGAACTGTGGGCCCCGATCGGAAACAATGTCCTCGGGGAGGCCATAAAACCTGAATACCTGTTGCATTAATGCTTCAGCCGTCTCAAATGCTGTGGGTAGTTTCGTGAGTGGAATTAGATGACAAGCTTTGGAGAAACGGTCGATCACTGTGAGTATGGTGGTGAAGTGATTGGAGTTAGGTAGATCTCTTACGAAATCGATGGCGATATGGGACCAAGGTCGTTGGGGAATAGGAAGGGGATGGAGAAGACCTGCTGGTTGATGATGGGATGATTTGGAGATGTTGCAAGTGTTACATTTCTGCACGAACCGTGTTACATCAGATTGTAGAGTTGCCCACCAGAAGCGATTAGAGACGAGTTGAACGGTGGCATTGATACCTGGATGACCGGCACTGGGGAGTTCGTGGACCCACTGCAGGACCCTGGGACGTAGAGCAACGGGAACGTACGTTCGATCAGGCGGGCATTCGGCCGGAGGTGGATCATTAATGAGGGCTTCGGAAATTTCAGTCATAATATCCCACTGTACAGGTGCTAGAATGAGTGTGGGAGGCAGAATGGGTTCGGTCGTCTTTGATGTGGGAAGATGGTCTAACTGTCTTGATAGGGCGTCCGCTTTGCCATTCTTGGATCCGGGTCGATAAGTTACTTTGAAGTCAAAGCGGGAAAAGAACAGGGACCATCTCGCCTGTCTGGGATTGAGTCGTTTGGCGGACCTGATGTACTCGAGGTTGCGATGATCTGTCAATACGCAGAATGGTAATTTTGCCCCCTCCAACCAATGCCGCCACTCCTCAAAGGCGGCCTTCATGGCCAACAATTCACGATCTCCCACATCGTAATTCCTCTCCGCTGAGTTGAGTTTGCGGGAGTAGAAAGCACATGGGAATAGTTTGGGTGGATTACCGTGACGCTGAGAAAGAACTACCCCGATTCCAGTGTTCGAAGCATCCACTTCAACTGTGAATTCCAGGTTTGGATCAGGATGATGTAAGATGGAGGCTGATGTGAACCGTTCCTTTAGCTGCTGGAAGGATTGCTCGCTGGTATGTGTCCAATTTAGACGTTGTTTACCCCCTTGAAGTAATGATGTGAGAGGAGCTGCGACCACACTGAAGTTCCTGATGAAGCATCGATAGAAATTTGCAAATCCAAGGAAACGCTGAAGTTCCTTCTCTGTTGTGGGCTTAGGCCAATTGAGCACCGCTTGCACTTTACTGTCGTCCATGGTAACCCCCTCAGGGCTGATGACATAGCCCAAGAACGAGATCTGTGTCTGGTGGAACTCACATTTCTGTAACTTGGCATACAGTTGGTGTTTGATGAGCCGCTGGAGTACTGCCCTGATGTGTTTAACATGGGTTTCACGGGAGTTAGAGTATATCAATATATCAATATATGTCAATGTAGACGATGACGAATTGGTTCAGCATGTCCCTGAAGACCTCATTAATGAATGCCTGGAACACAGAAGGACTGTTGGCAAGCCCGAACGGCATAACCCGATATTCATAGTGCCCGGATGTGGTCGAGAAGGCTGTCTTCCACTCGTCTCCCTCTCTAATTCGAATTAAGTTGTATGCACTGCGTAGGTCAAGTTTAGTGAAGTATTTGGCGGTGCAGAGTTGTTCTAGGGCGGCTGGTACCAGGGGTAACGGATAGCGAAACTTGATGGTGATGTCGTTGAGTGCTCGATAATCAATGCAGGGTCGGAGACCTCCGTCCTTCTTCTTGACGAAGAAAAACCCCGCTGACGCTGGAGATTTCGACGGTACAATAAAACCTTTTGACAACTCCTCCTCTATGTACTGCTTCATAGTCTCTGACTCGGGTTGTGAGAGTGGGAAGATTCTACCTCTAGGGGGCATCGATCCTGGGATGAGGTCAATGGCACAGTCGCTAAATCGATGCGGAGGAAGTTCGGAGGCTTTGGCCTTACTGAAGGCTTCAGACAGGTCCTGGTATTCGATGGGTAATTCGGGGAGATTTTTGAACTCGGGCTTTTCCTCCACGAGGAGAGCAGTTGATCTGGCGCTTGAAGTCAGACAGTGATGCTGACAAAACTCTGACCATTGGAGAATTTGCTGTGTCGACCATGAGATGCGGGGATTGTGTTTCTCCAGCCACGGTAAGCCCAGGATGACAGGATTCTGAGGAGATTCAATGGCGAACAGTCTAATGGATTCAGTATGTAGAGCTACGGTTTGAAGTCGTAATTCAGGAGTCAGGTATTTGATCCTCCCAGAGCCCAGCGGTCGTCCGTCTAGCGCCGCCATCGCTACCCGGGATTCACATGGAACGAGAGGGAAGTTATGAGAATTGGCAAATGAAATATCAATGAAATTCCCCGCTGCCCCTGAATCGATCATGGCTGTGGTCTCGATTCCTCCCTCGTAACTGCTAATAGTGATGGGGATACCAAAAGAAGTACTGTGATAGTAATCAGCACTCACCATAGTGGAATCTCGCCAGGATGGGCGAGCGAGACAGGCTGCCCTCAGATGCCCCGATTCCCCACAGTACAGACACAAGTGTTGACGGATGCGTCTCTCCCTCTCCTCAGCGGAAAGACGGGTGACACCGACCTCCATGGGCTCTGGTTCTGGGAGTCTCTGGGTGATGGGCTGAAGTAGGGCTGAACGGCGAGTGCGTCGTGAGCGCATCAAATTATCTATGTGGATGGTCAGCTCCATGAATTGTTCTAGGGTTCTCCCCTCGTCACAGCAGGGCAGTTCGGACTGAAGCTCCTTGTTAAGTCCTTTTCGGTAGAGCAATTTAAGGGGGTCATTCTCCCAACCGGTCTGAGCAGCGAGAGTACGGAAAGCAAGGGTGTAATCCGCTGCAGTGTTGTTACCCTGACGTAGAGCAAGCAGCTCCTCTCCTACTTCCCTTCCACTGGCCGAGTGTTCGAAAACCTCGCGGAACTGACGAAGGAAGCTGTTATAAGAGGGAAATGACATGCGGTTTCCCTCCCACATCGCGGTAGCCCACTCCAACGCTCTGCCGGTAAGTAGTGAACAAATAAACGAGACCTGGCTGTCATCTGTGGGGAAAGTGAGAGGTTGTTGGATGATATAGAGATAACATTGCATAAGAAAGCCCTTACACTTTTCCGGGGACCCATCGTATTTGTCAGGAAGCGAGAGTCGTGGGTTCTGAGGAGTGGGAATCACTGTGGGCGTGGCTGGTACCGACGCTGGTGAGGGCGGCGTGGGGTTCGATGGCGGACCTGCCAGGTGGAGAGTTTGCAGCGTCCTCACTAATTCCTTGGTGAGTGAGGTGAGTTTCTGCAGCTGTTGATGATGTGTGGCTAGCATCGAGGCTTGGGCTAATACCTCAGATGAGAGCTGATTTAACACTGCTGGATCCTGGGGTGGCGAAGTCTTCTGTAACGAGGAGTCAGAGGCAGTCGGATCCATTTGCAGTGTTTATTAAAGATCAGTATTAGAACACAGGCAGAGGTCGATAGACAGTATCTGCGATATCACAGAGAACCAGAATCGTAAACGTTTACCAGGCTTGGGTCGGGGCAGGCGGCAGGCTAGAATCAAATCCGAATCAGAGTCAACAAACAAAGGGGCAAGCGTCAGAGAATTCCAAGGGTCAAGGCAGTCCAGGATCATACACAGAATAGCAGGCAAGGGCAAACGCTCAGAAATCTCAGACGGGGCTAAACAAGACTTCGCGTTGAATGAGAGTTGGAGTGTGGCTTATAAAGTGTGGTTGATGGAAAACACCTGGCGGTGATTAGACTAGGTGTGTGGGTAATGGAGTCCATGAGAGTGTTTGTACTCCGGTGAGGGTGCCCTCCGGTGGTGAAATTCAGAATTGCAAGAAATAAACTCACAATTCTGACTTTCTGTAAATGGCGAGTTTATATGTTACGAGAATTGTGAGATACAAATTCGTAATTCCGAGAAAAAAAATTCAGAATTGTGAGAAAAATGTCAGAATCGCAAGATATAATCTCGCAATTGTGAGAAAATGTTAGAATTGCAAGATAAAAAGTCACAAATACCCTTTTTAATATTTTATTCAATGGCTTCTATAGTAACTAAATATCAGTGTAAGACAGTGAAAGTGAAACATGTCATCCCGTTTTAAACCTGAAGGTCCTGCAGATGATTATGGATTATTGAACACCAGGACAGTTTATCTGCAACAGAGGATGGAGCTCATCTGTTCTGTCTGGGGAATTGCTCAGACACAGTTTGTGGAGTTTCTCTCTAAAGCGAGACGGATGGGTGTATATTGGCCTCGGCTCTGACGGGTCAGCAGACTCAAATCCAAAGAGCTGTGTTCAAAGACCACCCCAGCAGGAAGCGCATCAAAAGAACTCAACTGCCGCCCCGTTCCAAAGAGCATGTTTTCTCCAGATCATACACTGATGCATCCTCTACTCAAAATGAGGGGCATTGGGAAAACATGAAGCTTTTTTTATTCCTTTGGTCGGGTCTGATGTGGATTCAGTCATGTATTAGCAAAATCAAGTTGCAGTGTGAGAAATATTGATCAAAATTTGCTCATACGATTTGTACATTTTGTAATTACACCAATGAAAATGCTAAAATTGTTTCCAGAAAGGTTTCTCATGCATCACAGAAATGCAATATAATAACTGCATGTATTTAATTATAAATTATATAGGCATTTAAGACATTGTTTACATATTTTTCACTGCCATAAATACTATAAAGTTTTTTCAAACCAATAATTATATATTTTTTAAAAAAGGCTTCCTAATAATAAATTAAAAATATAAATACAAATTATTTTCCATTCTCCAAACAGCTTATCCTCTAGGGCAGGGGTTGGCAACCTTTTCGGCATGACGTGCCATTTTTAAAGAGTCCTATTATGCTTTTTCACTTTTTGAATTTTAGTCAGTGTGTAGTGTGTATGTTTGGGCATAAAAAGATCTACAAAGTTACAAATCTCAAAGTCCACTCCAAAGGGAGATATTTTGTTTTTAAAAAATCCCTTTTCAAGAACTACAACGAACGGTTAGTTTGGACTACAAAGTTGTTTTCCTGTATTTGTGACATCACAAATTGTTCCATTAGAATATCGTTAAAATAAATCCCGCCTCCTGAAATTCGAATGCACGTTTCAAAATCGAAACCCGGAGCGGATGTTTTTATATCACTGTATTTCTGAAGGAAACCGACTGTCTTCAGAAAATATTGGATGTCTTTTTAAATTCATCTTGCATGTAATGTCTGATAAAGCAGCTTTTGTGAGCGGAGCTCTGCTTTGTGTACAGCGTTACCGGGGAAACCTCGCTCTCTCCCGCTCCAACAGCGCCTCCTGCTGGCAGAGAATTAATTTGCATATATATGCCGCCACAAATAGTGCAACTCTGTGGTACTATGGTATAAATAAATTCAACTCTATAACAGTTTCACTGCAATTCATGTTATAATGTTAGATTTAAAGAACAATAAACATAATACATATTACCGTTGCACTTATCAGTACATAGTAAATGCAGTTATTTTTAAGTTGTTGTTGACAACCTATCTAAAACGTGATTTAGCCAAAAAAACAACAACAATATCGTTTCCATTTTAATATATCTTGCAATATCCATGCGTGCACAGGTTCTGCGCGATCCTCTTTTTCAATATTCTTGGGGTCTGAATTGATATGGCAATATTGACGAACTTGCTGTTTTGACAAGGGGCGGGGCAGTACTGAAACACCATCTAAGCTGTTCGTCAATCACAACGCACTGGGACAGCTAACCAATCACAACACATTTCGTTTTTCGGAAGGCGGGCCTTCATCAAACCCGGAACTAATCGAGCCGTTTGTGGCAGGCTGGGGAGGAAGGTATTGTAATAATGTAAATTATGTGAAAAATAATGTGATTTTCGAACCACCAAGCATGAGAGCATGTTCAAGTACACCCACAAAACAAAATCAAGACTGTGTAAAAGAGCATAATAGGACCCCTTTAATTTTCTGGTTAACCACTGTGCCAATGCGCGCGTGCACACAAACACACCACTCGCACACAGAGATCGGAGATCGCACTGTGCAAAAAGTAACATTCAGAAGCTCATAAACTTCTTATCAGCGCTGCTATGCGACTTTTATTAATCGGTACTGAATCGCTACATTATATTTCTCAGCAACGACGGGGGTAAAATCGCTGTTTTTTAAGTAACTAAACTCAGACGCAGACAATTCATACATCTCTCTCTCTCAAAATGGCCATATTTGAGAAGAAAAAAAATTCAAGTAGTTTGCATCACTGGATATAGCTTTCGGTCATTTAACATTTCTATCATAAAACAGATGACTAATATTAAATGATTTGCAGCTTCATCTTACCTCGCTCTCTTTCAATGTTAAATTGACGCTTCGCGCTCAGCATCTGTGAATGGTAAACCCCGCCTACTTTGATTTGATTGGCTATCTCAGTCATTTTGACGATGACGAGCGCTGTTAGACGCTGAGGCTTTGATCTGAAGTGCCTAGTTAGTATGTGCAGCGGTCGCGCGCGCATCTGTAGACTAGCGCAAGTTAATTCTCACACTTTAATAGTATTTATAGCTCCTCACAGGCTGTGTGACTATGAGAAGTTATTACATCAAAATGTACGTCAGTATGCAGTTTTCCCTATTGCTCATGTGTCAGCGATATATCCCTCTGCGTGCCACTATTGGCACGCGTGCCGTAGGTCGCTGACCCCTGCTCTAGGGGTTGCAGCATTGTTGTATAGCTTATAAATATTAATTAAAATATATTAAATATTAAACATTAAAAACAAATACTGATTTTATGACACATGATCCTTCTGAAATCATTCTAATGTGCTGATAATGTGCTGCATCATATTTTTGTGAAAACCGTGACATTTTTTTTTTCAGGATTCTTTGATGAATAGAAAATTCAAAAGAATAGTATTTATATAAAATAGTTTTTTTTTGTTGTTGTTACATTATATATGTCTTTACTGTCACTTTTAATTAATTTAATGCATTTCTGCTGAATAAAAGTATTAATTTTAATAATTTAAAAAAAAAAAATCTGACCCAAACTTTTGAATGGTAGTGCATTTAATTACCTATTTTTTTTTTAAATAAAATAAAATAAAATAAAATAAAACACACACACACACACACACACAATTAGTAGTCGTAGTAGTAGTAGTAGTAGTAGTAGTAGTAGTAGTAGTATTGCATATATTACACATTTTGTACCAGAGGCTTCATGCCCATTCAAAGTGAGGGGGCACTTGTCCCCTCAGATTTTTGAGCCAAGTGGATTTTGAATGCAGCTTCCAAAGAAATAGAAATTAATATTTTCTATATTTAATACAATCACACTGGCATGATTAGAAAGTTCAGTGCGTCGTATCATCAGCTGCTAAATTAAAACCTGCATTCGCTGGCTGGCGCTGAGCCAGAAACAGACGCGTTTTTTACAGCGCTGCGCATTATAACCATAGGCGGAAATCCCGGGGGGTCGGGGGGGACAAGACCCCCCCATCTGAGGGTTGTCCCCCCAAAAAATAAGATTAAAAAAACATGCTGTGTATTGTAAATAATGTTTTATACTTAAAATAATTGTGTAAGTAGTAAAACAACAAACTCGGGCCAAAAATGCTCCTTTGCCTCACAGTGCTTTGGTCCAAATGCTTTCCTCTTTTATATTATACACACAAGTCCGGTGAGAGAGAACAAAGCTTCAATAGTTGTGGAACTCCAGTAAGTAAGGCTGTCAATTGGCTATTTTATTCACTTAAACATCGGATGAAGTGATTATTTTCTCTTTCTGAGAGCAGCGTGTTTCTGAGAGCGCGCGTCCGGTTTTGAGCGAGAGCAAAGAAAATCCGCGTGCGAGGGAAGAGATTTGCGCTCGCGCATTATATTAAAGTGCTTTCGCGCTACAATAATGCGCTCTCGACATTTGTCATTAAAATAACGCCTTAGTCTCCCTGCTACACTGATAGTAGTAGCTTTCCTCTGTGTATACATATCCTTCCTTAGAAGTAAAATTTTAGCTGTATTATGTGTGTCCCCTTCAAAAACTGCTCTTGAGAAATTTTATGTATACAGGTGCATCTCAATAAATTAGAATGTCGTGGAAAAGTTCATTTATTTCAGTAATTCAACTCAAATTGTGAAACTCGTGTATTAAATAAATTCAGTGCACACAGACTGAAGTAGTTTAAGTCTTTGGTTCTTTTCATCGTGATGATTTTGGCTCACATTTAACAAAAACCCACCAATTCACTATCTCAACAAATTAGAATATGGTGACATGCCAATCAGCTAATCAACTCAAAACACCTGCAAAGGTTTCCTGAGCCTTCATGGTCTCTCAGTTTGGTTCACTAGGCTACACAATCATGGGGAAGACTGCTGATCTGACAGTTGTCCAGAAGACAATCATTGACACCCTTCACAAGGAGGGTAAGCCACAAACATTCATTGCCAAAGAAGCTGGCTGTTCACAGAGTGCTGTATCCAAGCATGTTAACAGAAAGTTGAGTGGAAGGGAAAAGTGTGGAAGAAAAAGATGCACAACCAACTGAGAGAACCGCAGCCTTATGAGGATTGTCAAGCAAAATCGATTCAAGAATTTGGGTGAACTTCACAAGGAATGGACTGAGGCTGGGGTCAAGGCATCAAGAGCCACCACACACAGACGTGTCAAGGAATTTGGCTACAGTTGTCGTATTCCTCTTGCGCGTCTTACCTGGGCTAAGGAGAAGAAAAACTGGACTGTTGCCCAGTGGTCAAAAGTCCTCTTTTCAGATGAGAGCAAGTTTTGTATTTCATTTGGAAACCAAGGTCCTAGAGTCTGGATGAAGGGTGGAGAAGCTCATAGCCCAAGTTACTTGAAGTCCAGTGTTAAGTTTCCACAGTCTGTGATGATTTGGGGTGCAATGTCATCTGCTGGTGTTGGTCCATTGGGTTTTTTGAAAACCAAAGTCACTGCACCCGTTTACCAAGAAATTTTGGAGCACTTCATGCTTCCTTCTGCTGACCAGCTTTTTAAAGATGCTGATTTCATTTTCCAGCAGGATTTGGCACCTGCCCACACTGCCAAAAGCACCAAAAGTTGGTTAAATGACCATGGTGTTGGTGTGCTTGACTGGCCAGCAAACTCACCAGACCTGAACCCCATAGAGAATCTATGGGGTATTGTCAAGAGAAAAATGAGAAACAAGAGACCAAAAAATGCAGATGAACTGAAGGCCACTGTCAAAGAAACCTGGGCTTCCATACCACCTCAACAGTGCCACAAACGGATCACCTCCATGCCACGCCGAATTGAGGCAGTAATTAAAGCAAAAGGAGCCCCTACCAAGTATTGAGTACATATACAGTAAATGAACATACTTTCCAGAAGGCCAACAATTCACTAAAAATGTTTTTTTTTTTTTTTGTTGGTCTTATGAAGTATTCTAATTTTTTGAGATAGTGAATTGGTGGGTTTTTGTTAAATGTGAGCCAAAATCATCACAATTAAAAGAACCAAAGACATAAACTACTTCAGTCTGTGTGCATTGAATTTATTTAATACACGAGTTTCACAATTTGAGTTGAATTACTGAAATAAATGAAGTTTTCCACGACATTCTAATTTATTGAGATGCATCTCTATTGCCCCCCCCCCCACTGTTAGATGAAATTCACGCCCCTGATTATAACCAATCACACACGATTCTGTTGAGCTTATGAATGCAATGACCAATCAGAGGTGTTCAGATGAGTCATCATCGCTAAAATGTCGGTGTTTCTTCACTCGCTCGCTGACTGAATACATCTTTCTGGCGAATTCTCTCGTCAGAAACAACAAAGTGCAAATGTGTGTACGAATCTGTAAGACATTAATTTCATAGTGTAAACAGCTTCAGTGATTTTAATGGGAGTTTTTGAGAGTGCTTGAACTAGACTGTCAATGAAAATGTTCTTTGATAATGTAAATGTTCTTTGCTCTCTGTCTGTACAATGAGAAATTAAATAAGAAATTAAATATATAATTTCTTTTTCAGACATCAGGTTCTTGTCGCATTCAAATTGGTTGTCATAGTAGCGGCACTAATTTGTGGAAATTCAGCGCATTGTGAGTTCCACAAATTTGAACGCATTAGGCCTATTTGTAAACTGACTGTTAAGATAAAACATTTTGCACAGTTTATTATCTGTGATACCATTATAGCCACTGGATGCCTGTATAGCTCTATGTAACAATCCCTAGTTGCTAAGAAATTGTCATCACACATAAATTATTTTTATTACATTTGGATTCATGTTTAGATATTATCAGCGGCTACTTTTTGACTTTATCTGTTTTTTGTTCAATTGTTTTGTTGTTGTGTCAGTTATTGCATTATTTCAGTCAAACCTATAAAACCCTTTGTTACCCCAAACTACATAGGCCTATAAAAGCCTGATCAGTGACATAAAAGTAATCAGAATGCAGCTACTTGTTCTTTTATTACTCACTGATGCGTGAACTTCCCCTTTAAATAACGTGACGCTCTGCCCTCTATATGTATGCCGCTGCTCCCTTTAAGCGCTGTTTGTTTGTTTTTTTGGAAGCGAATTAATTAAGCATTTCGACACTTCCTTAAGGATGCATTAAATTTGACGAAGCGGTTTAATAAAGTACGTATTTAAATTGGCTGTACAAGTTTTATAGGGGAATATTACACGACACACTGAACCTTTAACAATGCATTGGCGCAAAAACGCACACCTTTTAGACCAATTTCACATGAAACATGATTTCTTGACTGCCACAAATACTGCCTAAACAAAATACTGATTTTGTGCACTTTTTATGTATCAATATTTTAAATTGGCCTTTGAACTTGCATGGCAAAAAAAGCCTTACCTTGTCAAAACACTGACAGAACCCATTGATCTAATGGCATTGTTGAGCGCTCCAAATCCAAATGCAAACTTTGCATGCAGTGTTGCCAACTAATTCTCAGAGAAAGTTGCTAGAGGAAGGTCAATTTGTTGCTAAAAGTTGCTAAATGACATTGTGATGTCATTGCGTGATGATGTCATTGCTTAATCATGATGCAAATTTGTGTCACAACATCAAATCTCAGCAAAAATATATATTTTAAATATGTTAATTTAGATTTGTTTGTAAAATAATATGCAGAATATAATATTAAAATATAAATAACTGTATTTTTAAATACAATGAATTATTGAACACACACATTTTTGAATGAGTACAATTTAGGTTTTTTTAATAGCTAGTAAACTAGTAATACTACACATTCTCAACAATTTAAGCAGTGTATTAGTAGGTAGTTAGTATGCTACACTCCAAGAAAAGTCTGTAAAAATAGGGCACAATCTACTACAGTATGTTAATATGAAAGAATTTTCCATATTGTTTTTTTACCTGCATTTTAAATTACGCATTGTGTTTTCGGGTTAAAGGGTTACAATGGATAATAATGTCCTGGAAAATTACTAGACTCCTTTGCATTGTACTAACTGATCAACAATCACAAGTACAAGCTACTAATAAAGTGTATCATAAATGAACAATTATTCAATTATTATTATTATTATTAGATTGAACAACTGCAAATAGCAGTAACTCAATTCACGTGATTTGTGTACTGCTAGGCATCTTTGGTTTCCTCTTTTTGTGTAATTTGGATGTAAAATGTGTACCTTTTTATTGTCTGAGTCACTTATCAAAAGTTGCTAAAAGTTGCCAAATAAATTTCAAAAATTGCTAAATTTGTTGCTAGGTGCTTTGGGAAGAAAAAGTTGCTAGGGTAGACTGAAAAGTTGCTAAATTTAGCACCAAAATTGCTAAGTCGGCAACACTGTTTGCATGCAACAATCAGAGGCAGCAAATGACAGCGCTCTGATCCAATGGCATACAGGCATCGTCAGATTAACAGTACTCTAGCCCAATGAAGTTGGGGGATCCAGTAGGGGCGGCAATCATATTTCAGGGTGTCCGTGCCACTCTTGATCACAACCCTGTTAAAATGTAGTGGCAGCACGTGCGCTCATTGGCGCCCCCTCCAGCTGGTGGCGCTCTAGGTGACCGCCTAGCTTGCCTATGCCTAGAAACAGTACTGAGTGTTATGATTAGTAGCCTAACTTGCAATATTTTTATTCACATTGACTTTCAATGTTAAATTTACATTAAATATAAAGTCAGTCGCATTACAAATATGTTATGGCATGATACCCATAAACAGACAGGTTTTAATGCATAGTTAATAGATTACATTAAGTTACTTTGACCATTGCCCATAGATCAACATAATCTATAAAGTTGAGAGTCAAGATATTTCATGATATAGTTAATGCGTTTGGGAATATTTCGAATAAAAAGGAGAAAATAAATAAAACATAAGTGCTGTTGTGGCTGCTGTGTCACATGACGACCCCCCCCCCCCCTCGTGCTCCCCCCTCAAAAATAAAGAGTGCATGACGCCCCTGTTTTGTACCATTGTTGGCTTTACATTTCCAGTTATCAGCCAATAAACACTTACAATCTGCCTCATACTCCCATAAAACTTTGCAAGACAAACTTTTCTGCACTTGTGATGGTGGTCTCACAGCAAGCTGAATGGAAGGACTGAAAAACTCATTCCTGTCTCATCCCTCCGCATGGTATCTCCTGGCCAATCTGTGCTCATGTAAATACCAGCTGCCTCTGTTCTCTGAGCCATGACAATACACGCCCACACACTCCACGGCAGTCACATGACGCCACATTCAACGCTTTAATCAAAAACTGTCACTAGCCAATGCAAGATTCCATCTGTAGCCTTTTTCCCACTAGTTACACCAGCTAGCAGAGATAGTGATGCTGTGCAAGACTGCTGGGTTTATCAGAAGGATAGCGAGAGATCAGACTGACCTACATACAGCACAAGCACACAGACTCTCACACTCAGGCACGTTGCTCCACTACTGCAAATACTCCACGCATTAAAAAAAAAAAATAAAAAATACCTAGAGCCATGCGGTTTCATGCATGAGCTACAGCATGTTGTCAGGGAAGAAATGGAGAGATGGGAACACCAGCCACATTGTTTTCAGCATAACAATGTGCTTCCTCCATGTACGGAAGCTGTAACAGGTTCAGTTTAACAAGAGCTCATGTCAGGACACACTAGGGCCGTACGGATGGGCTGTTTTGACAGTATATACTGTGCAATATGATGCTAGAAATGTGTCAACTGGTAGATTTTTCTATAACCTTAATACTCCTATAACCTTAGCTGTTCATTTGTCATACATTTGCCATAAAAGTTTTAACATGTCAAGACAATATAAAACTTTTGACAAGAAAAAATAGGGCAAGACATAGATATAGTCTGTTCAGAATGTATTGGATTGCAAAACGTGTACGTTACTGATCTGAATGGAGCCAGATCAAAAGAGAGTTTGGTAAAATAGTGACTAAAGAGCTATTTAGCAATTGGACCTTACATGAAGTCAGTGAAAAAGCCATTGAAGATGAGGTGCATTTTATATAAACCTATTTCATTTTTTAAAATAATGTGCACTGATATAATGGTCACAATAACACCATAAATCTATATTAAAAAAATTTTTTGATTTCATGTTGACATTAGTGTGGCTATTTATACTACTTTTTAGAAGTTTGGAGTAATTTTTCCTTTTATTAATCAAGGATGCATTAAACTCAAAAGTGACAGTAAAGACAGAGAGACAATAAATAAATCAATAAATAAATAAAATATTTCACTCAGCACTTAAAAATTAAATTACAAAGAAACGACAAGTCACACTTTAGTATGTGGATTTTTTATAGAAACTGAAGTATTTTCTTGTAACAAAAATTATTTTCTTGTAAAATATTCTGTTTATTAATTATAACTTAGTAAAAAAAAAAAACATTTTTCACAGTATATTAGCTTCCATAAAGAATATTAAGCAGTACAACTTTTTTTCTGATAATAATCAGAAATGTTTCTCGAGCAGCAAATCAGCATATTAGAATGATTTCTGAAGGATCATGTGACACTGAAGACTGGAGTAATGATGCTGAAAATTCAGCTTTGCATCACAGGAATAAATTACAATTTAAAATATAAATATAAATTAGTTATTTTAAATGGTTAAATTATTTCACAATATTACTATTTTTACTGTATTTTCGATAAAGTAAATGGTGCCTTGGTGAACATAAGAAAGTTTTTCAAAAACATTAAAAAAAATAAATAAAATCTTACCAACCACAAATTTTAAACAAATGTGTACTTTTGCCAAGCATAATTCAGAATTTGCATTTTATAATATTAGTTTTACTGTTTTCAGTCTTTTCAACACAAGTGTTTTATAATGTGAAGCTATTTTTCTTTTCATTTAATCATATCTTTATTTTCACTTTCATGTTTACATTGTATTCAACGCATACGTTTAATTAGTTCATGCATATGGAAATCAAACCCATGAACTTGCTGTTGCTATAGCACCAAACACTCTGCACTGGAATGATTTGTAATTTCACAATAAAGCGCTATAGAAATAAAAGAACTATGCTGATGAAATATACTGTCACAGTGATTTAAAATGACTCACAGAGGATTTTAGTCAGACCGCCCACCCCTAATAACAAAGTGCTTCCTCCACATAAAGAAACTGTGTAACACGCTCAGTTTAACAGAAGCTGGTGTCAGGATCCACTGTAGAAACACACTCAAAGGAAGCAGATGCAGAGTACCAGAAGAAAGAAGCTCAAAACGATGCTATGCCTAATATAACACCATCGTCACGGCGTGGTTGCTATGGCTGCAGTTGTCAGCATGGCACAGGGGGCTCGTGCCATGACTGACAGCTGTGACAGCGATGTAATCCAATCCCCTCGCTGCAAAAAGCAGTCTTCATCAGAGCCCGACTGCACAGAGATCTCGACATGAACTGTGTGGGAGACGAGCGTGTAGGCAACACAGTGGAACGCCGCCCGGCGCATGGAATCATATTCTGACGGAGGAGAAATTTGTGAAGCATCTTCAAGGCGATTAGACAGAGAGGAAATAATCCGGTGGGAAGGTGAGGGACAGTGACAGGCCAAAGTATCATGATCAGCAACATAAAATTAAACATTCATTTAAAAATGTGTATAATACAATAAGGTTTAAATTTGACCTATTTACTTTCTTAATGGAGGTTTGTGGTAAAATTGTACATGCATTTATAATAATTGGCTTTGCTGCACATCAAAAAATCCACTTTTGACAATTCAAGTTCTAATGGATAAAATCCAACTTTAAAGGAGTAATGCACACAATAATTTCATCCTATTGACTCATGCACCATATTACAAGTCCATATATATATATATATATATATATATATATATATATATATATATATATATATTTATATATATATTTATATAGATTGATATGTATCTCATTCTGTTCTTTGCACATAGCTGTAACATGTTTCAAAGAACAATTACATCTTGTTTTCTAATCAATAATCTACTGAAACAATGAAGTGTAAGTAAGTGTAAATCAAAGTAATTTTTATGAAACAACACTACTATCCAAAACTGCACAACATTCCTGGTTACTCAATCTATATTCAAAGGTCCTCAAATAAAACTATTATACAGTATGACTTCAACAGACCCAGACAGGGTTTCACTTGACATTTGTAAAGGAACTGCAAGGATGTGTGAGTTGATTAAAAAAAAAAAATCAATTAAAAAAATATAATTAACTCAAATCAAACTATAAATCCATAAATACATTTAAAAATAAATTAAATTATATAAGTAAAAATTGTTTTACAATAAATATAAAACACATTTTTTACATTTCAATTGTTTACCAATGTGAGCGTTAACCAACAGAGAAATGTAAACATGCAAATGCGTTCTTAGATTATTTAAATATTAACTTAAATCATTGAAATATTAACTCTCAGGAGATACTTCAAATAATTTTGATGAAAAAATAATAATTAAATTAACCGTAATGTAAAATTTAAAATAAAAGATAACATTTTAAAATAAAAACAAAATAAAAGACTAATAGTCCAGGTGATATGTGAAAATAATGTTCACTTTTTCATAAAAGCATGAAACTTGGAACACTTGTATAGTTTGTGGCCCTAAACATTTTCAGAAATGGAGCCATCGCAAAAACACCTCGTGGTTGCCATGGCAACCATTTTACTTTCCGCCATAACCAAATTATGTATTTTGTGTCATATCTCCTGAACCAAACATGATAATACAGAAAAGGTGATGTCTACCCCTATGTTATCAAGGATTACAATGATACCATATACAGCAACATAAACTGTTCAGGTGAAGAGTTATTCAACTTAATCCATAATCCACAGAAACTGTGAATACAAATGAGTGTGAAACAAAACATTTTCTGAATAAGAAACAACAAAATCTCCAACCTTTAACCTGTCCAAAATTAAAGACTTAATACAGTGAGTCTGTTCCTCACAAAAATGTGAAACAGAACTGGAATATAGTGCACAAGTTGGAAGGACTATTTTTAAGATTCTTTAAAGGAATAGTTCACATCCAGAAAGAAAATTTCCTGATAATTTACTCACCCCCATATCATCCAAGATGTTCATGTCTTTCTTTCTTCAGTCGCAAAGAAATTAAGGTTTTTGAGGAAAACATTCCAGGAATTTTCTCCATATAATGGACTTCAATGGGACCCAACAGGTTGAAGGCCCAAACTGCAATTTCAAAGGGCTCTACACAAAAAAAAAGTATATACATTTTTATTTTTTTAAGAAAATGGCTGATTGTTTAGCTAGATAAGACCCTTATTCCTTGGCTGGGATCATGTAGAGCCCTTTGAAGCTCCATTGAAACTGCAATTTGGACCTTCAACCAGTTGGATACCATTGTAGTCCATTATATAGAGAAAAATCCTGGAATGTTTTCCTCAAAAACCTTAATGTCTTTGCGACTGAATAAAGAAACACATGAACATTTTGGATGACATGGGGGTGAGTAAAATATCTGAAAATTTTCATTCTGCAAGTGAACTACTACTTTAATGTTGTTTTGTAGCGTTATGCACCAAATCATAACAACTGTTATTGTCTATAAAAGAGACACATGAAAATTCTCCTTTTATGATCCAAGGAAAAAAAATAACAGCATATGGGTTTGGAATGACATAATGAGTGAGTAAATAATGACAGAATTTTCATTCTTGGAATCTAAAATATGAAGCAGATGCCCACCCATATGGGTCACATAGATATTAGCCCTCAGCCCACTGCTCTCAAAAATATCAATAGCTCATCAGCACAGTGTCAGCACACTCCACTGACGCACGTGGAGCTGAAAACATGTCGCTCTGACACGGGGACGCAGGTATTGAGTAATGAAGTTGAGTAATTAGAGAAGATGAAAGACATTAGTATTGGCATTGTGTCAGTAAATGAAGTGAACTATAACGGGAGGTGCGACAGAGCTGAAGCTCATGCCCGCTGTGCCTTTAGAAGAGATCTGAAGGCGTCAGTGCCGGGGTGTAAATGTGGAGGTGCTGCCACAGCAAGAACTGGCACTACAAACAACACCCACATCAGACCAGAACTAAATTACTGTACAAATTAACTTTTACACAATGGTACAAAACTGAAAGGGGAGAAAGGAATACATATAAAAGAAAAACCACTGAGATCTGGTTAAAATATTCTCTCATACACAGCCAGGAGATTAAATGGGGACCACTGGTTATGATTTTTAGAATATCTTGCTAAGAAATTTAATATGTAGAGGTTCAAACTGAGCTTATGAAAGATTGCTTTTTTTTTTAAAGAAATGAATACTTTTATTCAGCAAGGATGAATTAAATTGATCAAAAAATACAGTAAAGACATTTATAATGTCACAAATGATTTCAAATAAATGCTGTTCTTTTGAACTTTCTAGGTTTAAGGTTGAAAATCTTACCTCAGATCTTATCTCAGATATGCTATCCACATTAATTTTTCTTTTTCATTTTGTCATGTAAATGAAACCCAAATGAACTTCATTAAGCCTCCCAAGTTATGAATGAGTAATCTCTCAAACTAAGGTTTGATTCTGAACAACAAAGACTAGAAAAGCTGAGAGAGGTGCAGGAAATGAGCCGACCAGCCTGCAGCCACCTGCTTGTTTCTTTCAGATCCAGGAGCCTGTCAAACATGATTACTTGTAGTGAGAGTCTTTACACATTGAGGTTGAGGGAGAAAGTTCTGGTGAGTGTGCTTATTGAAGTGTTCTGGTCAGCATGCTGGGAGCAGGTTATGTGAAATCACATCAAACCAATACAACAAGCTCCTGGAACAATATAATCTGACCATCCAAACCCTTCACCTAACCCTAAAGTCAGAGGACAGTGATGGTTGATACAAATTTTGCTCAAGCCTAAGCCTAAAATCTGTTCCAGGACCAATAAGATTACTGATCTGACTTGCCAAAATCACAATAAAAAGCCATCAACTGGTCCCTCATCACTCCTATGAAAAGACATACACTACCGTTCAAAAGTTTGGGGCCGGTGACTGCATATAATTGATCAAAATCACAGCAAAAACAGTAATATTGTGAAATCTTATAACAATTTAAAATAACTGTTTTCCATTTGAATATATTTTAAAATGTAATTTATGATGCTTTCCTTAGCCAACTTTTATTAGAAGTAACTTTCACTCTTAATTAAAACTTATGATATTTAAATTAATTCATCATTGTACTCTCATTGGAAAATGTACAGTCAATTTTCTGCCATTAATTTTACAAACAATAAAATACAAAGCAATGCAGTGCAAAATTGAAAATACAAGTAAATCACCTGTATATCTCCTTCAGATTAATACAGTACATTGTGCCCTATTTTTACAGATTCTTCTTTTTTAGCGTGTACTTCCTTTGCTCAATTATCCACAAGAACAATGACTACAAGTAAATGTCACTGCACTTACAAACGGAGTCCATTTCAATCAATTCTCTGAAAAGCTGTTGCTTCACGGAGATGAAAGAAGAGCTCTTGAGTGTACATTGTTGAGGTGTTCAGGGCTTGTTTTCTCTAGGTGAACACTGGCGGTCTCTTTCATTCGGCTCTGGAGAGTTCAGAAAGACATCCACAGCAGGGTGCATGTGAAGTTAGCTGACCTCTTTCAGTCTGTATTGTCAGAATATTAAGTATTTTCATCCTCTTGCTGAGGAGACACTTGAAAAGATTTGAGGTCGTTCTGTTCAGCCTTAAATATTCAATGTATATGCAGGTAAACAGGCTCTGTTACAAAACCTAGTGAGCTCCCTGACAATTGAAACGCTCTACATAGGCATACAAATATAGATTCGGTGTGATAAAGTTAATAAATATTCATAACATACAATCCTGGTATTGCACATTATGAATATTGTTTGCTTTTTGGATAAAAGCATCTGCTAAATGCATAAATGTAAGCTAACAACACAATCTATAAGCATAAAAATACATAGCATACATAAATACTGCGTAAAAGATGCAATTTTTATTTAGATTGAACGGTTTACTTCAATCTTTAGATATTCTTCAGTATTGAATTAATAATTAAAACAATATTTTTTACTAAATAGTCTTTGTGCAAGATGTCTTAAAACAGTGTTATTTTAAAATCCATTAATATTATTATAGATTTTATAAATATTTAAAATTTTTATATTTTCCGTTTTCATTTGAATTTTAGTTAAATATTTTTTATTAATTTTACTGTTTTTAATTTTTTTCTATTTTTAAATAGGTCTACTATACAGATTTTATTAATATTATTTTAGAGTCAGTTTTAGTTATTTTAGTACAAGTTAAACAAAAAAATAAAATAAAAAGTTGACTGTAACTAGCTGAAAGAAAATACATTTTTAATATTATATTTTAGTTAAATTTTTCCCTTAAGTAACAAAAAAGTTTTATGGTTTTAGTTTTAGTTAACTATAAAAATACTCCCTATGTAGGTAGCTTACTAGATTTTTGAAACAGCCATAGAACATCGATAAGCTTTATGGAGAATAAATCTCAGTATTAGTCTTTCTTAAATTCCTTTCAAACCTTTTTCTTCAAAATGATCTTTATTGGTTTTTCATGCAAGATGCTTTGTAAAGTCATAATCATATGTGGTCTGGCAGTAAGACATTGTGGAACATGGTGTAAAGGACTAATCCTCTTATGTCATACTAAATAAACTTTATGGATCTAGAATAATCTTTAATCCACACAACACAGCCATATTAGAGATGCCTTGGTCTTAGCGTAAGCCCTGCCATTTAGATTAAACAAACACCATTTTCCCAGCAGAACCGAGACCACACATGCACGTCTATAAAGGGCGACCTATTTCATAAAAAGCAGATTTTTTTTTAAAGAAACTATTATCCTGTAACACATTTACTGACCCTTTGTGACAAAAAGAACTGGTTATGTAACATTATAATGCAACAACTGTATGCCTCCAATATAATGCAACAAACATAAGGTGTAGTACTTTCTTTGATGAAATAAAGGGATTAAAACACAATATTCCTCAAAAGACTGGATCTTACAATAGTCTGTTCACGCTCTACCAGGGTCACTTTGTGGGTTTTAGAAATGCTGTTTTTAATACTGGAATTTGGGCTGAACAATATAAATATTTTCAATATAAGCATGGTAATAAATTGTAATAAATGCAAGCAGTATCATGAATATTACAATAATTTTAACATGCTCTTTATTTGCCATTAAGTTTGCTAAAGACCACATCACCAAATTTTGCTAATATGGGAGCATTAGAAATTCAAAGCTCAAAAAAATTTTAAAAAAAACAAGAGAGTAAATATTGCTTGCTTATTTCTAATTGCTCTGAAATGGCTTTTAAGAAAAAAAAAATTTGAATTGAATTTTGAATTAATGAAAATAATACTAAAAATAAAAAATAATGAATGAAACAATAAAATATTGAAATATTAAATAAGAAAATATCAAAAAAAATTGTATTAGTAATTTAAAAAATAAATTTGGTCACATTTATTCAAAATAGAAATGTTTTGTAACATTTTTTGTTGTTGTTGTTTGCGTTTTGTTTTTGTTTTTGAAAAAAATTATACTTTTATTCAACAAGGATATTTTAAATAGATAAAAAGTGAAAAATAAAAACTTATATTGTTACAAAAGATTCCTATTTTTGTATTCTACTTTTTATTTATCAAAGAATCCTGAAAAAAAGTATCATAGGTTCCAAAAGAACATTAAGCACCACAACTGTTTCCAACATTGATTTTATATATATATATATATATATATATATATATATATATATATATATATATATATATATATAAAACTTTTTATATATAATATTTTTTAGCCGTCCTAAATCAAACATAATATATGGAGATAATATACCCTAAAATTGGCCTTGACTCCACTCCTCAGAGTTGATGTTTTCATTTAACCAGTGTACAGTGACTATATTGAAAGTACAGTATCATCACTCAGACACAAAGAGCTTACAGTTTTGTGAGACTTCCACAAATATCACAGAACCGTACTCCTTACTCCCTGTGGGAGACTATTGGCAACTGAAGAAGAAAGCAACATGTGACAGCAAGTGGAAATTATGTAATAAAAATAATGAAAACGCATTAGCTTTAAATCCACAGTACCTCTGCAGCACTTAAGAACACGCAACCCAGGTCACATTTCATCCCAAAGGAATATGTGGTATAATTCAGCAGTTAAAGCGTGCAGAGAATAGGATGCGCTCCATTTAGTGAATATGAGCACGATCAAACTGCTTCTGGGAAGTTCACACTCTTAATGCGCAGTGCAATTAGGACTGCAGCTTTCTTAAATTAGAGCCAAATTTAGGTGCATCAGAATAAGCAGAAATAAAAATCAATCACACAAGGGAAATGCATTTTCCAAACTGTTAAAATGCCATTAAACGTTCCGTGAGAATAATATATTCAGAGGAAACCAGCCTCGTTTGTATGCGCGTCCTAAATTTAAAGCCCCTTGCCAGGAGTCTGGAGTAGTTTTCAACCAATTATAGTCGTGGGGTTCGTTTGCCGGTAGGTCCGTATGAAAATCAGGGTCACACAGGGTGACATTAAAATGCATTCCTTGAAATGAGTTCAGAATTTCACCCAGCACATTTCCTTATCTGCTTCTTGGAAAGAAGGTGACAATTAAGTCACCTACATT
The DNA here is from genome assembly GCA_039654775.1 of Spinibarbus caldwelli. NCBI lineage: Eukaryota > Metazoa > Chordata > Actinopteri > Cypriniformes > Cyprinidae > Spinibarbus > Spinibarbus caldwelli. The sequence goes on along the minus strand of CM077227.1, from coordinate 31,025,406 downwards.
TTTTTCTCCATTCAATTTTCTTGAAATAACATTTCGGTCTTTAACACAGAGCTTATCCTCACACTCCACTTTCAATAAAGCCTCTTATTTTGAGACAAGGAATCTTCAAACAGCTCCAGGACCTCTTAAAATAGCAATTATTTGGACTATAAGTGGCCTCTGATCCCGTGCCCTTAGTCTGAACTCCACAAACTTCAAAGCATTTCAGGAGTTTAAAAACACTTCATATTCAGTAATATTATCGACTTGACTGTACTCACACTATTGAATGAGAATAAAACTTGAACTAAATTGAGCTGGATAATGACACTGTCTTCTGTAGAGCTGCTTTACAGCTGAATCAAATTTGTTTCATAATTGATGAACAACACTTATTCAACTGAATTGAATCAACCGACTCAAGTTGAATAATGACACTATTGCCGTCTGTAGACCTGCTTACAGCTGAATTAAGCTTGAACTGACTTGAGCTAAATAATGACACAACTATCTTCTGTAGAGCTGCTTTTTAGTTGAATAGAGTTTGCAACGTTTGCACTGTTATTGAACTAAACTGAATAAACATACTAAACTGAGTTGAATAATCACACTATTGTCTTTTTAGAGCTGCTTTACAAGCTTTAGAGCTTGTATAAAGCGCTATATATAAATAAATGTGAATTGTTACATTTGGAAACACAAAGCCTGCATGTTCAATTTTGTGTGCGTGTGTTTGTTTGTTGGATGGATGGAGTGAAGGCAACAGAAGGCAACCTGAATGCTCTTGCTTCATTAACAAGCCTTATTATAGGAGGTAACGTGGTGTGAAGTGTGAATGGCTCTGACAACACAACTTTGTTCCTGGGGGATTGTGTGATCAGGAGACAAGAGGTGAATCCTGAATAATCTGGGTAATCTCTGCTCTAAGAGTGGATAAACCCTGCTGAGGCATGGGCCACACACAAGAGTTCAGTCTGTATTAACTGTTCCTATTGGTAGAGAGAACAGCCAATAGTTCTCACTGTGTTATAAACAAGCATGATGCAATACAAGAAAAAATATATATAGACCAATTTGGAGTAGACATCACAGTTACGCCACTTGCAGCTGAGAACGCACTGTGGTGGCAGAAAAACACTGGTAATAAGTGGAGG